>JAVQJS010006314.1:0-11559 GCA_036024795.1 Galaxias rostratus | reverse complement strand
TGTGTGTGTGTGTGTGTGTGTGTGTGTGTGTGTGTGTGTGTGTGTGTGTGTGTCATTGGTATTCTTGCCATAACAAGCAGCAATGTCTTGAGCTGTAAAAACATGAATTGAAAAAACCTAAATCCAACATGAATCCATTATAAGGAGATTCTGGCAGGTCTTTAAGCGAGCATTCTAAGCGTACAGTATTCTCTAGTTACATGTCAATGAAACCCAATGTTTGGAGTTCTCCTAGAAAATCACAGTTGCTATAAAATTGTCAAAAAGTATGCTAATTCAAATCCATCTTAAAATTCAGCAGCAATTCACTTGATAAGAAGAGAATGGGCACAATCATTTGAGTTTTTAAAGGGGCCCTGCTATGCAAGTTTTCAATGTATAATTATTTAGGGGTTCTTTAGAATAACTTTGTGCGTTTTATTTTCCAATGACGAATCTTTTTTTCCAAACTGCCTGGATCTGCAGCAGCTTTTTTAATCCTCTGTCCGAAACACTTCGTTTTAGCTACTTTGTCTTCAAAATAGCTCCTGTTGCTGTAAAGTGTGTGTGTGTCTGTGTGTGTATATATATATGCATTTGTATGTATAGATGTATTGCACATAACTACTGTCTCTGCACTACAGTGAGGTTACAGTTTGCATGGTGGTACGCCAGGGGCCGGGGTGGTTGTACAGTCTGACCTCAGCTTTTATTGCTGTTAAAAGCACTGGGGAAATAAACATGATTCTGGGCAGCAGGGTGGCTCGGTGGTTAGCACTGTTTGACCCCCACCTGACCCAAGGGTCTTTCTGGGTGACATTTGCATGTTCTCCCCGTGTTAGCGTGGATTTCCTCCGGACACTGTGGTTTCCTCCCGCTATCCAAAAACACGCAGGGTAACTGGTGACTCTAAATTGTCCGTTGGTGTGATGTGAGTTGTTATCTGTTCCTATGTGTTGGCCCTGTGATAGACCAGCGACCTGTGCAGTGTGTACCCCACCTTTTGCCTCCAGTCCCCCCGCAACCCTGGATGGATTTGAACTGTAGCCCCAGATTTTGCATCAGGTAGATGACAGCATCGTCTAGCCCAATGCCAGGTTTATAGGCAAACTAATCGATGGTCTCACAAGGGGGCCGAAGATAGCCAAGAACCAGCCTCTCAAGGGTCTTCATCAGCTGTGATGTCAGCCCCACCAGTCTGTAGCTGTTGAAGTCCTTGGGGTGGGAGGGGTCTTTGGCACAGGTACCTCACAAGATGTTTTCCACAACCGTGTGGTACCCTCCCTTGCTTCAGACTCAGGTTGAATAGAAACTCCACTATCCCACACGACTGGTCTGCACAGGATTTAAGCAGCCTTGAGGTTATGCCATCTGGTCCTGCCACCTTTATAGCCTTACGCCTTCTGAAGTTTCCTCAACTGCTTTGGTTGTGGGACTAGGTGGATGTTGCAGGTGGGTAGGGGGGTTAGCAGCCGACGGTGTTGCTGTGTTGAGAGCTGGGGGTCGAGGAAAGGTCACTGGGCCACAGTGAATACAAAGGGGGTTGTAGCAGGAGGGGAATGGGTCGGGGAAGGGGTACCTAATTGATCAAATCTGTTGAAGAATATCTTGAAGTCATCGACCCACTAGGCCCCACTTTGGACTGGGAGTCTGGTTCCTTGAACCTAAAAACAGAGAAGGTTTTTAGGTTAATCCAGACTCGACTGACGTTCCTCTGCTGCAGCAGCTCCTCCCTCGTCTTCCTGTATGTTTTTCCCCCTCCCTGATCTTCCACCTCAGCTCCCTTCGTACGAGCCTCAGCTCATCCTTGTTGCCAGAGCCAAAAGTTCTCCTTTTGTCCTTCAGGAGAACTTCTGTCATGAGTAATTCCAGCCTTTGTTGTTTAAAAAGCACCACACAGCCCTGTTGGGCACAACATTTTCCATGCAGAAGTTGATATTATAGTCAGTGATGCAGCCGGTAAGGCTGTTAGTGTCCTTCCCGTGAGAGTCAGTAAACACATCCCACACAGTAGTGTCAAACAGTCTTTCAGGTTCTCTTCAGACTCATCAGACCATCTCCTCACAGTGCACGTGGACACTTGCTGCCTGCCGACGAAGGGAGTGTACAATGGGGATATTTTTTATCGTTTATTTTTGTTTAACCTTACTGTGTTGTTTATTGTGTTTGTTTTTAATTGCGCGAGCGATTGTGTTGAAACATTGCTACACAAAGAGTTCTCATTATTATAATGGATGCAGTTACACGCTCGTGTTCTAATCCATGCAAAAATATGGGACATAGACATCCACTCCTCCCCTCCCCATTAGAGCTGAGTGTGTCATAGACTGGGCCTTGGGAAGGATCCATTGGGTACAGACTAAGTGGATATTCTTGCTGATGTATTTTTTTTCTCTAATCAAAGACGGAAGGCAAAAATGCATTCTGATGGACAGACGAATGAGTTCAATGCTGTTGCCAATAAAATCCATCAAAGAAACATGGCTCCAGATCAGTATCTGCCTACCCCTTCCTGGGTTACTTGTGTTATTTAATATGGGCTATCCCATCTGTTTGCTATTACAAGCCCAGACAAGCAACATTAAATCAAACTTGTCATTATTTAGAGGTCACTATATTATTATTTAAATTGAAGCAGCAGGGTACAGAGGTGGGCATTGAGCTTTTAGGACCCTGGAAATGCAAGCTTGTTCTTATCTTAGCACCCCGGTCTGAGAAGATAATCATCTCCTGATTTAACGTAACCCGGTTCCCAATTGTATTAACTTTCTTTTGTAACATGGAAATGATTGACCCTCGATCAGATTTGTGTGTTTGGAGATTAGGTTGACACTAGACTACCACGTTTGTTTTGCTTTTCAGATTTGTTTTGCGCTGTAGACGGCTTTTCATGACAGACTTGCTAGTCTCGAAGTGTCCATTTGATGGCGCCATAATCTTAAAGTGAGTTTATACTTGGAACACTTGTTGCAGAGCATTTTTAAGTGACCAGCTGGTACAGTCGGTCAACTACTGTACTCGTTGGTACTATTTATTGTAATTTCTATTATTAGGTGGCTGGAGGGTGCAGCATTCAACTACTGTAATAGTTATTCTTATTATTATTAGGTGGCTGACTGGTACAGCTGGGTAACTATTGTAATCAATCAATAGTATTAATGTTATTATTGATATTATTCTTAGTGTTGTTCTCCCAAAAATCCTATTTTTCCTGGGTAGAAATGCATCATAATTGGCTCACATGTTCAAGTCGTTTTTTTGTCAAGCTGTCTCATTGTTCCTGTTGGTGGCGTCATAGCAGCAAAAAGATAAATTAATTAATAAGTCAAAACATTCCATGATGGAACCCACCATTTAATCTACACTTCACTTGAAGTTAGAGGCCACATGGTCGAATAGGGATAGACTAACTTTAGTTACTTGATTCTTATCGAGAGAATTCACACGGTAAATTATCTGAATAACATAACCAAATATTGAAAGGAGCCATAGCCTAATCTGTATCTAAATAAAATGCATTATTGTTATTATTATTATTATTATTACCCATTCCTAGTTTTCTATTCTGCTGTTGAAGGTGTTTTTGGTTGTTTTTTTAACTGCTGGCTGAAATATACACCTGAGTAAGCTGATGCATCATATATAATGCTTCTTTAGTTGAGATGCATAACATTACAAACTAAATATCGAAGCCTTAAAAATATGCACAGCTTGTGATTGCTGTGCAAAATTCGGTCTCATTCTTTGCTTATGTTCAGAAGCTTTAGCATCAATTCCATTCAGCAGTGTTAACGTCTTTTGTAAGTGCAGATGGGTGGTCAGGGTAGAGCCACGATTGAACCCGTGGCTTTGGCAGTTGTTCATCAGCATTTGACACGATCCCGCTTCCAATGAAAGCACATGGTTCTCTGTCGGCTCTCCCAATTACAGTCCTCGGCAATCAGAAACGGAGGGAGGCGGCGTGCTGTGCTGAGACGACGTGCGCACACATGCCTTGATTACTGAGATTGTTTCAGTTCAGACTCGTTTTTTCATAAGGGTCGCTTTTCGACGTGACTGTGGAGCAAAGTTCTCCTGGAGAAATGGAAAGGTGTATTTGTTAGAGTCACAAGGGTCAGGGGTCAGGGTTCTACCATCAAGTTTGCGTCATTAGGATTGGTCATTAAATAGTTTAATATATGATTGAATAATTAGTAATTGCAAGTTGGTGTGCCCCATAATCAAACATGGAAAAAAAGCTTAGAAAGTAGGTTCAGCTTAAGATAGGATCTTAACCTTATCCGGACAGGCTTGGCTGCAAACAAATTGAATAATGTCTCTCGCCTTCAATTCACTTTGTAAACCCTTGTTCATTGTCACTTTTCTTTGGGCGGCATGTCCTGTCATGTCCAACGAAACACACAACAACATACACAAACAAACAAACACACAAGGACTCAGTCCTCCACGCACGCATGCACACACACACACACACACACACACAAAGCTGACTGAAAGCTATATTTAGAAGGTGCTCAGCTGTGGAACATAAGGAAAGCTATGTGATAGCACCTTAAATGAGCTAGCTTTAAGTGTCCACGTCAAAGAGGTCGTTTCCATGGCAAATCTTTACAATTCCCCAGAGCAAGATACAGCTTTGGAGTGGATGTTGAACAGAACTATCATCCTGAACGGTTTTGTTGGAATTCTGAATTTAACATCTCTTTGGCCTAGCTCTTTATAACTTTGTATGTATAGTGGTCTCGATCTCTTTCCTAGTTTATTGTGTTGTGGTATTGTGGGGAAAGCAAGACAAACCAATCACAAACATTTACCACCAGGTTTAATGCAGGCTAATGGTTGAATGAATATTTCCCTACCAATCAGGTAAAAATTATTATAAACTTGTTTTTAGATTCTGATTTAGAAAATAAACATTGTTTATGACACATATTTGGGGATTTTCATATTTTTTGCTTTTCTGACACCCAAAAACATCTTCATAGAAAACATTACTAAACTAACAGTTAAACAGTAACAAGCTCGTCTTGTTTCTAAAAAAAATCTCATTATCATTGCAATTCCCCATTGTATTTCCCGTGCTAATATTGTATCGCTGTAGAATATAATGCTATGTGGAATAGGCTTAATTCAGAATGAAATAGATTGATTAAATTGTGTGAACGAATGATATAAACAATTGTTCTTCATTTGATGTACCAAATTATCTCGGTTACTCCTGAGCCAGGAGCAATTAACCAATTTCCCCCCTGAGCTCCATATTTCCATCCCTACATTTAAAACTTCCGGGCTTTTTTAGAGTTTTGAGCTCTCATTCATCAAAATGTGGTTGTTGGACATTTTATCGTAATTCTCTATTCAGTTTTCTAATTGCTCTAATTGTTTCCTCCATGGCAATTGTCACCTGCTTTTGCCTCTACAATTGCTCAACCTTTACTTGTTCCTTTTCTCGCTCTCTCCTCCGTTCTCTTGAATCCATCCTTCCCTCCTCCTTTTTCGGTCACACCTCTCTCGCCCCACCATGCTTGGCTCGTTTGTCTTTGCCAGTGCCTGTTCTCTGACAGATCTGCCGACTCTAAGCTGGACTTAAATGGCATGTGAAGTGTAGCCTGCTGTTTGTATGCGTGTCATTGGACAAACCCCCCTTCCCACATGACCCAATCAGTGGTCAGCGTGAACTTGGAGGGTCTGGAGATGATCGCTGTGCTGGTGGTGGTGGTCCTGTTTGTGAAGGTCCTAGAGCAGTTTGGATTGTTAGAGGCCGGCTACGATGGTAGGAACCGTGACAGCTCTGTCTTATGTTGTTCATTCTAAGTTGCCTTTTGTTTTTAATCATTTCAAATAGTAATAGTTAACAGAATACTTACGTCTAGTTTCAGTTAGATATACTGAGAAGAGTCCATGGTTGAATTCTCAATGTTGTAAAGTAGTTTGTTAGCTTTCTCTTCTGGATAAGTAAACACTTGAAGATACGATGAAGATACGATAGTTTGGTTAATGAAAAAAAAATATATTGGCATGATGAATTTAGCTGTTTGATTAATTCTTTCCTCTTTCTGAGTGGACTCCCTTTCCAAATAGGTTACAAACTGACCGAAACAAAAACAAAAACAAAAAACACCTTTGGGTTTAGCATAACGTTATGTCAGGACATAAAAACAGTATGCTATGAAATGTTCTTATTTTATTTCTTGGTCTGTTTGATTTTGGAAAGATGGCCTAACTGGATAAAAGTAGCTCCCTGTAGGTGTGGTATGTGTTTTTACAGTGACTGAAAAGCAGCTCCTCAATGTTTACGGTCAATTTATTTAGAGAAGTGGTCCGTTGATTTCTTGTATTATAGGCTGATTATTCAGGCTACCTAATCCTTGGGGGCCGATGTTGGGATATTTGCCCGTTTACTTTGGAGGCATAGCATGCGAGATCTGTTTTGTTTAGATAGTGGAACTGAAGCCCTCAGGCTTCCAATGTCACTCTGTGGATATTTCCTTTTTTAGTTGTTTTCCCCTGTAAATTTTTCCTATTGCTCAGTGGCAAGAAAAAATGTGAAGTGATACGTCAATTATTGGTTTTTATAAAGATGCATATCCAACGTGATATTCAACCAATTTACAATATCTATAATTCATGTTTTTTAAAATATGACGCATCACATTCATTTTGATGAACTCATTGAGAACAATTTATAGCCACTATAGGTAACTTTTTTATAGTAATGGATTATCCATATGTTTAGTCTGATCACACATTGGAATGTTCGTGGGAGAATTCTCAATATTTTGCACATTGTCTTTGCCACCAGGCACTATCGCCTGGGAAACTGACAATTTGCTTTATGGCACAAGGAAGTGTGTCACTGGGTCAAGGAAGAGATGCCCATACTTGGAGTTTAGTTGTTGAGACTAGCAATATGCAGTGACCGGGAGCATTATGGATGTCTTTTTTTAAAACGGTTAGAGAATGTAGTGGCACTAAGCAAACACTAGAGTTCAGCAAATTCATCTTTTATCGACAAACTGCCTCTATTAACTTTATTGCCCAAAGTCTGTTATGTTTAGCGAAATCTACCCACATTCTCTGTGTAAAAGCAATCAGAACAAAATAAATTACTTCTGAAAACAGACTACCTGGCGCAATTACACTAAGAAAATGTAACACTAAAGAATTAGCAATTTAAGGATTTTTTTTGTGTTTTGGCCAATCAGAGATTAGCATAGCATGAATTCATGTTTTTAAATTGTTAGCAGACCTCCTAGTGGGGTTGATGGGATTACAAGGTGCTATTAGAATAAATACATTCATAATATTAATATAAATTATAATATAAATATAAATATTATATGCTAAATCATGCTTTATTATAGACCCTCAAGACACTTCCATCACATTCTTTTTGTTTTATGAACATGTTTGCTTGCTGTTTATATAAACTATTTAGATTTTTTTATGCTGTTTCTTCAATCTTTTTTAATTTACTTTACAATGATTTAAGTCTAGATTCCTAGAGAAATATCATGTTGCATGTAGAATGAGTTTTGTTAGTTAGTCAAGGTGGTAAATGATAGATATCCTTAATTGTTGTTTACATTGTGGCATTTCCTTTTAGTAAGAACGTAAATTATTACTGATTGTTGCATACGATTTCAGACAGGCAAGTTCAGCAGCTTGCTTTTAAATTTGGTCTCAAGAAAAAAACATCAAATTCAGAAGTTAACTTAGAATCTCAGTTTGGGCTGAGCAAACTTAAAAAAAGTGTCGCTTTTTTCATTCATTTCATATTATTTTTAGTTTTTGCCGACAGAGGGAGTGAAATACCGCAAACCATTCACACTTTGCAGGCACAGTGAAGTGAGAGAATAGGCAAGCAGGAGAAAGAGCCTAAAAACAATAGCAAGCACATATTTACATATGATAACTTTAATTAACAAAGTAAACCACCATTGATGAACAATTTCTGTTTCCTTTATTTTTCTAAATAAAATGTTATTTTCTCAGAAATAATAACAACCAAAAATAAAAATAGACTTGGTCTTTAGGGGGCGCTAACGTGAAGTTCATTTAGTTCATAGACGGTACTTCCTGTCCAACTCCGTCACAGATTTGACCAGAGTTTGGCATAATCATACACATTGAGGTCCAAAGATCGATAGCCCCAATTGGCATAAATGACCTATGCTCACACATAATCTATAGTCATTTCCATGCACTATCGTTTACAGAGGAAGGTCCATTTAGGATACAAAGTCTAGCTACAGAAGCCGAAGTCTGTAATCTAATGATTTACATACCCTTGAGTCCTATTCTAAATCTTTTGTTTATTTACAGCATATAGTCAGGTTGTGTTTTCAGTCTTATTTTTTGTATTTGTATATGTACGGTATTTAATCAGGTTGTGTCTTATCTTTTTTATTTTATTTTAGTGTGTACATATATATGCACACTCATTGTGGATAATCAGGATATAATAACGTATTCAGTATTAAAAAGAATGAAAGCCCTGACAAAGTAAACATTACTAGTTTTTTCGGTGGATCCTCTAGCAGCGAGGACTATGCCCGGCCTAAATTGAAAGTGGTGTCCAAGGACATTCACAAAGCGCTTATACCCCAGCAACAACATGTTCAAAACTGTTTCATGGGCTACACTGGTTATTGTGAAATAATTGAGTAAAATCGGTCGGTACTTTTCCCAGGCCTTGCCCTCTGAGTGGGCATGCTGCAGCCGACCTCTGGGAACCATGGTAGTACACTAGGATTCTTAAAATACAATTAAGATGATAATGTCACCGTAATATTAACAGATATGGTAATCCATAAACAATCATTATGCATATCGGAATATGGAAATGTATGCTAATTTGAACGCGGCTAAGAATTAAGCTTTCAGGCAAAATGAGTGACAACACAAAAGAGGCTCTTTTTTTTAAGGAATGGTTTAAAAAGATGTTTTTGTGTCTGCACATTTAAGGGGGTCCATGTCGGCGGGGGCCATTTTAGCCTTCTTCTTTGAAAAGACAGCAAAGGTGAGGGTTGGGCTGGCGAAAGCGGGGAGGGAGAAAGGTTACAGGGAAAGGCTCTTCCAGTTTGTCACACAACCTTGATAGAAATGATTCCTGTCAGCTTCTCACTTCCTTCCATTTTTTCCGTCTTCCTTTCTGGTTTGTAAAAGTGTATTTACAAATTAATTTAGTCCTGAGACTTACCTGAGGTATTGTACCTTACCCAACATACACTTACATGCGAATGCCTCAAAATGGCTGACAACGTGTAGATTGCAAGTCTGAGTTTTGAAATTATCTCAGCATGAGTTCTTCATTCTTTGCAGTGAACAAAAGTTAACATGTACATTTTGTCTGATGAAATTCTGTACAAACGCGAGAAAAAAACTCTGATTGTGGTATCAGTCTCTTGGGAATTCACAGTGACTCCATAATCACCTGCACTTTCCGTTTTTCTAATGACAAACTACAGTTAATTAGTTTTAGCTGATAGGCACATGTGGGTTTGCTAAACACTTTACTGGCATTGACCAGTGATTGACAGCACAGGCCTAGTGGCCTTTCTTTCTTGACAGCTGGGAAGACTTCTTATTATGGTTCAGTGCGCTTTAATACAAAACATCAACACTTATCTACTTACTAATATGGGGAGGTGTTTTGTTCCTTATAGGGAAATAGAGAATGCCAGTACAGTAAGTACTGCAATAACCATTGGGGATTATCAAAGTAATCAAGTACCATTGACTTACTGTCTGCTCAACGTGGTTTAATTCTCCTCACACAACTCATGCAAACTACAAGCCGATGAGTGAAGAAATGTAGTGGATTTTCAACGTTTGCAATTTCATTTTTCATTGGTTAGCACTTTGCAAATGTTCTCAATACCAAATACAGGACGCCCCCTTTAATCTGGCACCCGGTGCCACAGCGATGTGGATATGGTACGATGCTGGAATATGAAAAAGTGTGTCATTCAGCTGTAAAATGATGGCACGAAAGGTGTGTGGGGTAGGAAACAACAGTGTGTAGTGTTAACAGTGTGTGTTCCTATTCTCATTGAATTGGAAAGGCAAGCAATTAGTATATTACATTTAGTTTATAGCTTGAAAAAAAAAAATGTATCCTTGTGTAGTTCTGTGTGAATAAACCCCCAAAAAATCATAATCAAATAAATCATTTGTTCATTTTTGCCCATGCCAAACCGATGACAACACCAGACTTTATGTTTGGCAGGAATTGGCACATTTACTCAAAAATATACAAAGGACACACTGTCCGGAATTTGTGATCTTTTTTTTTTTTTTTACTTCCAGCTGCCCGGTTTACTGTGCCATTTACTCTCGACCCATTTATTTTTATCCGCTCACTGTAAATCAAGAGGCACAAGGCTCGCCCTTCAAATTCAACTTGTGTCTCTTCCATGGAGCCGCCTCAGATCCACCGGCGTAGATATGGCAGGAGATGGACAGGCCAGCGGCTCAATGTTATCGGGGGCCAGCACACTGCCGTTTGTACAAAGGACCGGGCTTTTAAAGCTAACGTCTTCTCGCAGAGAAGAAGTTGACTCACCCATTTGGCCACACAGGCAGCGGTGAGATTGCCGGATTGATAACACCCGACTTCCCCCACTGTGCCCGTCGATACGACTCGTTTTGGGGGATCACATCTCGGCTGAAAGACCCGAACCGTAGTGTTGCGTTGACGTCGATATTATTTGACGGACGACACATCAGCCAATGAAGTGAAGCTGTGATGTAGTGCTAGCGTGGTGCTGTTATGGGAGAGTAGAATGTGTTGACACTCTCTGGTTTGTGTACAGGTGAACAAGCCATTCCCTTTCACCCACGTACAAAGTTCTGTACGATTTACTCGAGACTGTTCCCTGAGTACCTCTTAATAATATGAGACAAAGTGGTTGAACTACAACAGCTGCTTGGATGAGCAAGATTGGGTGTTGGAGATTTTATATGGGGTATGTGGCCAACCTACTATGATTTTTAACTGTAACTTCAGCTAATTGGGTGTTGGAAAAGATTTATTGTCACAGTGGGTGTGTGTGTGTGTGTGTGTGTGTGTGTGTCTGTGTCTGTGCGCATGCATGCGTGGGTGTGTGTGTGTTTGTATGTAACACCTCGTGTGTGTGTGTGTGTGTGTGTGTGTGTGTGTGTGTGTGTGTGAGAGAGAGAGAGAGAGAGAGTCTGTTTGTGGCAGCGCAATCCAAAGTAAGTGGCCAAAAGTAATTCCCTGAACGAGGAATCACTTGGTGGTTGATTGTGTGTGACGCTCTGCTGAAGATGGCCGTGCGGTTCACAGCTTCTAATTGCCTCCCTTGTCACAGGCACCGCGTCTGTAAATGTGATGGGCACATTCCAGTGTGCTTCCCGAAACACAACATCATCAACAACATCACAGGCGTTTTACTGCCTGAGAAGACTGCTTCAGGTGATACATAATTACATCACCTAAGATGAACTGTTAGCAGCAGGAAGTGCTCACCCACTGGAACAACCCCCCTCACACACACACACACACACACACACACACACACACACACACACACACACACACACACACACACACAC
>JAVQJS010006296.1:0-12745 GCA_036024795.1 Galaxias rostratus | reverse complement strand
GGGCGGAGGAGATTGAAAATGTGGGTCAAAGATTGAGCAGGAGAAGAAGGTGAAGTAAACTTGAGGAGAGAGAGAGAGAGAGAGAGAGAGAGAGAGAGAGAGAGAGAGAGAGAGAGAGAAAAAAATAAGCACAGCGGCCTTTAATGGACTACTCTCGCTGCAAATCTAGTCCTCTTTGTATTCCACAGAAGTTGGTTGTAGCTTCCTGCGGCAGGAAGGGAGCCGTGCAGATACGTGCAGTTAGGTCTTCCTTTGTCCCTCCTCCCTGAGGACACCCGGGGCAACCGCTAAAGGGCCAGCCATGCTCACATCCCGCCCAGCAACAGGCCACACTGGTCCAGTTAACACCCTCCCCACAGGGGATGAGATAGGGAAAGGCAACGTACTCATCATGAAACAAATCTAATAGTAGATGAGAGGCCTCTGACTAGACAGCAATACCCCTCGGAGGTAATTTTGAAATGACATGTGGTCTTATATGGCAGGAGGGGTCACCACCTGTTCATTTAACGAGCCATCCTCTGTTCAGGGAAAGTTGCGTGGCGCAATTATACAAGGTCCTCCAAGCTGGTCCCAAAGTAGCTGTGTGTTAGCAGGTAGCTACCACAGGTTTACAGGAAGTGTTGCACGGAAACAAAACCCATTCAAATAAAGCAGAGAGGATTAGACAGGCAGGCGTGCAATGCACCACCGTTGAGGAACTGCAGAAAGGGTTCCCATTGGTCACATCAGGGGACTCCTCTGGGTGTGTGTTCCTGAAGTCGGTTGCTGCACTTCCTGCGCTTGCTCTCAGGGCCGGCGGGAGGGGAAACAGAAACGATTTGAAAAGCCCTTGAAACGTGCCCTTTACACACTGCATGTTGTTCAGTGTTGTCTTGTGAACAGTACTTACAATACTGCTGTGAATACTGTTGTCTTGCGAACCAGTCTCCTTCTGGATGTTATCTCTTCCCCTTGCCTCAGCCCACCTCCATTTGAGCCCCACTTGAATTTGAATAGATTAATATGCACATTTGGATGGATTGCGTGTTAATTATAGGGAGCACAGCCCTAACGAGGCATTAAGATGTTTGATAAGATCAAAGGAATATTTGAGATTTTGCACGCCGATAATAAATGGCTATTGGTCGAATGGAAACTACCTAACAAAAATAGCCATCCACAAAGCATTTATGCAATCAATGTCTTAGAATGCATTAAAACATCTCCCAATGTGTATGATAAGAAAGTGGAGCCAAACAATCAGGATCAGTGACAAATGCATGGATAAGGTTGTGCAAATTGTAGAACCGCCAATCGCCCATGGAGAATGGAATAGACCTTTACAGAAAACAGCTGCGATGAAAGAAAAGAGATTTAAGTGGAGATTCAAAAAACCACAACAAGAAATACCAATCGTAAAAAGTACCAAGGGCACTAAAGAAGAAGCTCTAAAGATAGACACCTTCATTTCAAAACGTGGGTTGCTGACCGACAGTACACAAGCACACATGATGACTTGCAATGCCTTTTGGAAACTATTAAAGTTTGCATAAATTAGTCCTGAATCTTAATTCCAAGTTGGGGGTTTAATACCAAAAATGGCAATCTAGATTGAAAAAACCTGCCCAAGATCAGATACCATAAAACATAAACCGTTGCTTAAGTATACATAAATGGTCAGACAAATGCTGTGGGGACAGGTGGCGAGCTGGGAAATGGAGTGCAAAAGAGAAAAGCAGAGAAACTGAATATGCTTTATTATAGGACAACCCTCAATGTCTTGTTGACACTTCAGACCCTTACTTTGTTCAACAAGGACCCAGCATGTCCCTCGGGAACAGCTCATCTCAGTGGCACACATTGAGTTTAAACTGATAATATACTGTTTATACCTGTCACAGCATACAGGTGGTCAAGCACATGGCAGAACAATCTCAATGCACTCTGCTGTCATCTAGTGGTTTGAATGGAAAGGGGCTTGTAATGAATCAAGCGATCTCCCCATCGTTTTGTTGTGGCCGGGGTAGGGGCAGAGGGGAATAACCCGTTATACTTTGGCTGCTTGAAACAATAAAAGGTTTAAACATGGAACATACCAATTAAATGATGTCATTTTCATCATGTCATCAACTGTAGCCTAGATATTGGGCTTATGTGCAGGATTTGTTGTCTTTACGGTAGTAGATGCCAGCTTGCCAGCCACACTAGGTATGGGATTGTGCAAAGCTTGTTGCAAATGACTACACTTGGGGAAGCAGCCTCTTTTCTGGAAGAGAGCAGAGTAAATATTTTATGATGGTATGAGATCGATTCATGCACATGATCTAAAAATGATGTCTCAATTCAGTACCCTATTAAAATATGTGTGTATCATGTTAATTACAATAAATTAGCAAATGGTCAACAAAACACCCTGATTGTTACAGGGATGTGCTGGAGGTACTTTATCTCATTTATTTCTGTGGCTACAATAAAATGGTGGTATGTCTTTAAAGGTAGCTTGATTAGTAGACGGATAGTTCAGCACTCTTTTTCTATTATATTCTATATAAAGAGACGTTTCTTTCAAAAAAACTCAAATTGAGTTCAATTGAATTTTTTCTATATCCATCACTATGCACTAAGCTCAAACAGTATCCAGGCAACCACGTGAAGCTCTGTCTCCAGGCAACAGCTCAACACTGCCCGGCAAACATATCTGACCTGAGGAGGAGAGAAAGAAAAAATGAAAAATATTCTTATTTATTTTTTAATAAAAGACAACAATTTGTCTTGGCATTCTGTTTAAACAGTGACCTTTACTTAACAATTTTCTGAAGTTAAATTGAAAAACACTTTGTAATTATCTACAGGTAAAACTGTTTAACTTGCTAGGCAATTTGTTTTGTATTATTATTACCCCCATTGATGGCAGAAAAGGGGCATTATATTTTTCAAACACATGGACGCAATCTTTGTAAAAAGCAAATTGCCACCAGGGGGCAGAAGTTGTTTAATTGATCTTTAAATTAGGTTTTCTATGTGGCTGTAGGTTCAACGAGAGAAGCCATATTTTAGTTTGAGGGTACTAGTCTAAATTAAAATCTGATTTTTAAAACTAAAATCTGGGGTTTAAACATAAATATGCAATAAATATTTTTGATTTAATACATAATATACCATATTATTCATATATGTATATAACTATCAAATATATACTATATAAGTATATATAATTTAACCAATGATGAAAGATGTAAATCAAATATGTAATTGGTGTTTTTTTGCTTTTTTACACATCACTCCTAATTAAATTATAGATTTAAATTTGTTTCATTGTAAAGATCTGTTGTACACTTGAATATACACTCAAGTCGCCACCCCAACATGTGCATACCGCACTTTTAAAGAGAAATAGACTACAATGTAATTTGAATCTGGGAAAAAAAGTGAATTAAACAAATAATGCACTCTACTTTACACTTGGCACACCATAGTGACCAGTTCATGTTACTAAAGTCCAGACCCCTTTTTAACTAAGCGTAGCTAAACACAACTTTAGCACTTATTCAAGTTGTTGACTGCTGCTGAGCCTTCATGTTCCAGGGTTAAAAGAACAGCTGAATGGCACTGCATATCTTCTCATTCTGGCAGTGCATTGGTCTCGGTTAGGTGTCATCATGAAGTTACCCATATAGAGCAGGGTGATGGCTGGTGATGGCGAAGATGTGCTCAGCGAACCTCACGTTGTATGCCACCAAGCAGCCAATTAGACTGTGTCATGGGATCAAAGCCTAAATTCCCGGTGAGTGGAAATGCATACCACTAACTGAGACCCAAAAAAACCAAACCTACGGAATCGGAACATCAGACAACGGACCAGGCATAATTGGAAGTTACTGCTTTTCCCAAGTCATACTGTTAAATATTTAATATTTACTGCAGTCCATTCGGTTTGGTAAGGAATGTACTATTGAGAAACAGAACCGGAGAAGGAGAGTAACTTACTATTTGACATGACTTTAGCCAAGGACTTCCATTATGCAGCCTCGGGAGCCTTGGAAGACGATTTAAGAGGGGAAGACACAGTTAACGTACAAATAACAGTGATAAGATTAAAATATGTCAGAAGAATAGGTGCAACGTTTCGATTCGTGTAACTCTGAGTTACATCTAAATAACTTGTGAACAAGAGGAAAATTACAAATAGTTTGTACTTAATGACAAACATATAGAAGTAAGTAAAAAAGTAAATGTGCTTGATCTTATTGATCAAATTCTATATAGTTGGCCAAAGTAAAGAGTAAAGGTTGTGGAATTGATAGGGGTAGAGTAGGGATTTAACTAGTGAAAGGGGAGTAATTTATGAAGAATAAATAACTAGTTAAAAGTAAGATTCTTAAAATGACATTTCACTTATTTTACCTAATTTATATTAAATTAAAAGCTATTACTCGATGATAGAAATAGTTTTCAAAACGCGCTCACACTTGGTTGTCAAAGCGAACTGGACCTTTGTTGACCTGGGTTCGGGGTTTGTCACATCACCACATATGTGGTCCAAGAAGCCCTAGTTGATCCGTTTGTGAATATTAGTGAAAACTTCCAAAATTTCTTGTAGATATCCCATGACAAGTCTGGAACCTTGAACAAACACACAAGCTCTCCAAACGTCTTTCTGTCTCGCATGGTATGGTTCAGATTATTTATAAAACTTTATTTTCCAATTCTTTTTCTAACAGACATTTCTCTCGGATAACCTCCAAGAGCTAAATTCAAACCACAAACATGAAACGTACACTGAACAGAACACAGCGCCATCTACAGCTTCAAAAATACAGACTACGGTGAAACAGATTTTGAAAATAACGTTAAAAAAGGAAATGGTCACAAGGCTCATAATGTAGTTAATTTTTTTTAAACAGATAAATCATGAAATACTAAAGGAAACGATGTGGTTTGACAAGCAAGAAAAAAGTAAAGAGGGAATACTTCAAACAATTTGCTTGAAAAATACAAAGTCCTCATCACGTCCTCATGATTTCTGTTTGAATTATGGCTTCTCCAGGTATTTCGGATGGAAACTAAGTGTGGTTTCAGGTCATGCAAGGGTTTACATTCAAGAGGGAGGCCGCAGACATACACAGTAATAAAATAGATTACAGAAAATAAATTCATATATGCTGTATATAGTTAAGATACTCTATTTGTCTATTGACAACTTTTATGATTCATCAACCAAGCATAGTGATTTGTTCCTGAGTGGGCAAAAGCTGCAGACTTTTTGGGAGTAGGGGGTTGTTGTCATATACACGTTGTCCATCATAAGACCCTGTGTACGTGGTACAAATGAGAGCGAAAGAGGTGGGTTGTGGGGGCAGGGGGCTTCAGTAATGACCGGTGTGTTCCCAGGACAACTGAGCTTTTTCAAACGTCCGATACTCGCGCACATCGCATTAGGACGTGAGGGCGCAAGCGTGCGTGTCGTCACACGGAGGCGTGCACGTGCAGGCGTTAGTAACAGAGGGCAGTAACAACAGTAAAGACCGACGCGTGCCGCAAACCTGCACAGCGGGTGGTGGGAGTACTTGTGTCGATTCCCAAAGTGCGAGCGACTCGGCACTATTTTCCGGGCCTCG
This sequence comes from Galaxias rostratus, assembly GCA_036024795.1. NCBI lineage: Eukaryota > Metazoa > Chordata > Actinopteri > Galaxiiformes > Galaxiidae > Galaxias > Galaxias rostratus. Next base: position 7,145 of record JAVQJS010006296.1, on the reverse strand, counting down.
TTGCTACACCAGACTGAGACGAGGTTTCAAATAACGCTAGAGCCATCCTGCTGTCACCGAGCAAATGGCAACAATGGATCCCACCAGAACGAGACGAGGCAACAAAAAATAGACCCAATGAATGCATAAGAACGAGTGCGTTGTCGGGTTCAAGAGGAACTGTAACGTGAGGTAGTGCTGGTGGGGGGAGGGGGCCAGAGTGGGAGACAGGATGTCCACAGCCCTGGGTGTACTAGAGGGCTGTTCTAATGAAATGCTTGTCTGCATTTCATGTACCAACAGTTGAACAGAACTACAAAGGTCCCCACTGTTCAGCTGGTGCTGGTTAACAGAGGGACCTAAACTATGAAACCTTGTGTGTGTGTTTGTTAGTACTGGTGTGTCACTCGCTTAGTTAGTTGGTGTGGACAGACAGATAGGGGTGCCATTCAGGAGTTTAGTGTATATGGACTTCAACAACTGCTTAAAACTACCTGGGGGAACAAATCGCAGATTATGTTTTACATAACAACAGCAACTCTTCTCAAAGTTATGCCCATTTTTGTCCGAGGGCACGGGGCCGAGTTCAATGTGAAAATGTTCAAAAACCATTTGCAAAGACAAACGATAAAAAAAGCAGTACAACTGTTAAAATGACTTTGTACAGTAGTTAATTTAAAGCAATCTGTTCTAAAATCAAATGGGAAAAAAACATGCAACATCTGTATGTTCTTTCGTTTTTTGATCTTTTTACAACACTGTAACATGGTAGGTTTTGAATTGCAATAACTAGTCTGTTATACAGATACATACAGACACAATTTTTTTTGTTTGTTTAAAGAAGTCACTGACATGCATGACTGCATCCCGTCAAAGAAAATAGGAAAACAAAAACAATCAAAACCATTATTAACATTTCACATTATAGCAATCAGAAATAAGAAATGAGAACGTTATGGAATTAAACCATCCAAAAATGTCAAGAGTGGCAGGGTGAATCTGTTGCTGTCGGGTCACAAGTCGAGGGTCACGACTGCTGCCCGCTCCATTCGCTCGCCATCGGCCGCCGCAGCAGCTCCTCCACGTGCCGTGCCACGTCCATGGTGTCATCCAGGTCAAAGTCCCCCTCGCCGTCCAACATGGGGTCGCCCCTACAACCGAGCACAGAGCCATGTCACGGCAACGCCGGTAGAGACCCGCACCAAGACACAGCCGGAGTCAGCCGGTCGCCTCGCGATCAAAGTTTAAATGCGAGCGGCTTCAGAACTGAGGGACAGCGCTGGGGAGCTTATGACCAGCATTGCTCTTAAGACAGTCCTTCAACACGCTAACCAAAATCGATGTGGAGAAAGAACAGCAACACCCTCCTACACACACGCGCACACACACACACACACCTACAAACAAAGCTGCCCAGTCGCATTCTGACTCACATGGGTTGGAATATGCCGTAGTTCTGCTGGTGAGTGACAGGGGCCGGGGAGGCGCCGTGATCCATGTAGGTGGGGTTTATGCTGGCCGGGTCCGGGTTGGCTGTGGTGAACCTGGCGGTGGGGGGGGGGGGGGACAAAAACGACACGTGCGTCACACCGAGAGCAACCCTGCCGCCCTGGAGGCGCTCGGTTCAGAGGCCCTCCTCGGGAGCTCCTAATGGGCCGCGGGCCGAGCTAACCGGCCCGGTGTGGCGGCAGCCTGGAGGGCACGCGGAGAGGCGGTCCCTGCTGCCTAACCGCGGTGATGAGGAGGACACAGGCCAGCTCAGGGAGCCCTGCTCCACTCTAATTGCCCCCCTTCATCTCCGGAGCGGAGCTAATGCTTGATCTGCATTCAGCGGCCCGCCGGGGCTGATTAGCCCGGGCGGTTGCCATAGTGGGGAGATGTATGGAGAGAGGGGAAGCAAAGGGATGGGGCTGCTTAATACTTACTCTGGCACGACCTGCTTGATCTGCGGCTTCACGTAGCCGTCCACGGCTTTGGCTGCACAGAGAGAAGAGGAGACCGTTAGCGGTTGTTAGCGGGTGTGAGTCACAGAAAATTGCCTGGTGAAGGTGTCTTGAAACAAAGGAGACAGAACACATTAGCCCGCCGTGACATTTTGAGGAACCTGTCCTAGATCGAATTTGTTCAAGAAAAAAAACAAATAGATTTGGTTTTTCTATGGCATTAAGAAGAAAAAAAAGAAAAAAGTCTCACGGTGTCCTTTCTGTGGTCCTGAAAAGATCGAGTAAAGATGATAGGCACCGCTATTGTTCTACCTTTCTCCCACATTTCTCAGGGTTATATTTTTGGTTGGTCCATTCCCCCAACACCATCCATTCCATTCCTACTCCTTTCATCTTCCTCTGCTCAGCCAGTTACTTCCTACATTCCTCGCTCCGTTCAACAAGTTTATGTCAAACACGGCCAGGCCACCATGACAGCGTTAAAAGAAAAAAGAGACCACACCGTTCAATAAGGCTTGTGGTTTCGGTGGCTAGCTGCTGGACAGGCTCTTACCCACACAAAAATGGAAGGAAATCCAGTTGCAGCATCAAAACCCATTGTTTATTGTTGCTACACTTGTCATCAGCATGAACTCAAAAGTTTGTCAGCATCATATGGAAATATCAACTTCAACGTTTAAATAAGATAAAAGAAAAACCAACTTAAATTGCTTTACGTACAGAGAGGCGGGGTGTAATATTTGGAGAAGACCTCGTCCTTGGGCCGGTCGGGGTAGAGGAACAGGAGGTGGTTGAGGTCACTGATCCGGTCGGCCAGAGAGCGAATGGAGAAGTCTTTGGTTGTGTAGGGCATAAGGTTCCACACCATCCTCTCGCCTGAACAACAGAGCAAACACACCGAGCAAACACACCAAGCAAACATTTGAAATTACATAATGCCATAATGCTCCCCTGCCCCCCTCCCACTTCCCCTTTACCGTACTTTGGTCTCGGTAGCAGGGTTGGCACACACAAACACACACACACACACACACACACACACACACACACACACACACACACACACACACACACACACACACACACACACACACACAACACAGTGAGCAAACACACGCACACATTCCTAAAAAAACAGCTTTTAAAAGAGGAGATTCTAATTGTGTTTCGCTGCTAGGGGAGGAAAAAACGGGCTCTTCCTGGGCACTGGACGTCTAGTAAGCCCCCGTCTCTGGAACAACGGAGGACACTGAGCCGTGCCATCGCTATGGTAACCGGACCCGTGAGCCTGCAGGAGAAGCGATGGGGAGGCTCTTGGCCGCCGGGGACGTGTACCTGCTTTGTTGGGGTTCTCTGCCACCCAGGCGATGGTGATGCCGCCGATCTCAGAGTCGCTGAAGCGAAGCAGGAACGTTCCGTTGGGCTTGGACATCAGCATGTCCTGAGCCTGCTGCTTATTCACAAACCCCAGGATGGCTCTGGGGGACGGAGGAGCAATATGTCATAAGCCGTGTCCCCCCCATCCCCGCCTTACCTCTTTAAGCCCCCCTAGTGCTGTCTGCAAGGGGATTACGTTTGCAGCGGTTGTTTAAGCATGCAGGTCTAGCTTACATCTGAATCTGACTGAGTTTTCAAATAATGCATATCACCAGGGCCATAGGTGGTGCCTCACTCACAATGGCTGGAAAAAAATCCGCTCAGCTAAGTGTAACATGACAAGCGTACACTGCTTGGTTGGCATCTCAACCGTTCCCTTGGGCACATTCCGAACGCCTTTCCCCTCTCGTGTTTCCCTTCCTTTTTATTCCCCCCCCCCCCCCACAGTGAACACCCGCTCTGTGAGAATGGATTGACCTTCCTTACCCGTCGTTCCAATGCGGCTTGAGGTGCTTTTTTGTGAGCTCCATCACCCCGTCGAACCACTGCCAGAACGTGAAGTTCCTCCCCGGCAGGCTCTCCTGAATGGGAAACGGGCCGTTGGGTTTTAGACACAAAAACAAAATGTCGCACGGGCCCTGGGTGAAGCAGCCAGTGAGTGGCACAGACGCAAACAAAGTGAGTTCCGGCAAGTTCACATACGTAATTTCTACAACCCCCCCCGCACCCCCAAATAAAACACCCTGTATCACCTGGGATTGTAACAACATTCCCCAGATCACTCGAGGGTGCTCTGGATCACCCTTGATCGTAAAAACGTGCCCCAGATCACTCAAGTCTGTAAAAACGTGCTCTGGATCACCCGTGATCGTGAAAACGTGCCCCAGATCACCCATGATCATAACAACGTGCCCTGGATCACCGGGGATTGTAACAACGTGCCCTGGATCACCCCGGGACGCATCCTTGGTGCCTGCAGCGTGAGGGACCAACGGGACTAACTGAAAAAGAGCCAGTGGCAGAAGGATGGGGGGTGTCTTCAGGGCCTCTATCTGATGAGCCTAATGGCGGGTGGTGGTTGTCACGAGAGAGAGTGCTACGCTGCCACTGGCTAATTGACAGCGGCCATTAAGGGCCTTGAACTGAGTTCACCCGTCCGGTTAAAAAGGCTGCTTCAGAGCGCGGCCTGCGATTGCTCTCTCACCAGGTCGAAAGCTGTCTAAAACCCGGCACAGGAAAATTCAGAGGAAGCTACCTCCATGGATAAATGGTCCGCGTGTCATTATTATATCAGCCTTTCAACTGAGAAAAAGCAATTGGTACAGTCCTTGATGGCAGCCCACGATGAGAACTGCTTGTGGGAACACGAGAGAAAAAATTAAAATCTCCTTGCAGCATCCATTAAAGACGAGGGGCGCTAAAAAAAGAAATGGAAAAGAAAAGTGAAGTGCTCACAAATGTATATGACCAATTGCTTTTCATCAGAGATGTTGCACAGTGTTAAAACAGTATGCCTGATAGCTCAGCCAACCAATCCTCTAAACCCTGACAGTGTACCTTGAACGAACACCCTCAACCACCCCTAACCCTGATCCTAACTCACCCTGTTGAACTGGGACCAGGTCATGGTCATGTTGCGGTAGTCGTCAGGGTTGATGCTGGAGCTGCTGAAGGCCTTCTGGGCCAAGAAGACCAGGTTCTCCTCGGACAGGCCCCGGTTGCTCTGCACCTCCGCCTTGTACTTCATGTTGAGTGCCTCGCACAGCTGGGGCCACAGCACCTTGTCGGGCACGATGAAGGGCACCCGGCCCTGTGGACGCAGAGGAGGAGGAGGAGCCCTCAGGTCAGTTTATTCCCTTAGGGGGGGCTTCCGACCGCCGGCATTTCATCTGGTCGTTCATACGTTTAAATACGGCATGCAAAGCCTCTCTCCGCCGCATACACGCACGCACACACGCACGCACGTGAGTGTGTGGACTCACCGGCTCTGCAAACGCGTTGTCCCACAGTACGGTGGCTGTGGCGTTGTTGTCCTGGCTCCCGTGAACGATCACCACCACCGGCAGTGATAACGTCTGGCCCAGAAAGAAGACGTCGTTGGATTGACAAACGCACACACATCCATTCATAAACAGACACACTCAACTTTCAATAGGCATAGCCGTAACAAGCTCCTTAACTCAATACATCCTAGGTTCAAGGAGAGATATGTGGTAGAAGGACAAGGAATGAGTGTGCTGGGACTATACATTCTATTCAACCCTGGCCGTGTGTATAGGACGGCACACTCTATTAAACCCTGGCTGCGTGTGTAGGCTCAAAGTCTCCACAATGCACCGTGGAATTCTCTTGCTTCCAGAAGGGCCTCTTCTCTGTGTGTGTGTGTGTGTGTGTGTGTGTGTGTGTGTGTGTGTGTGTGTGTGTGTGTGTGTGTGTGTGTGTGGGCACCGTGCGTCGGCCTGGCTCTTACCTTGACCTGAAAGACTAGCTCGTTGCCCCCCACGCTGAACTGAGACTCAAACAGAATGGTGAACTTCTCCTCCGTGACGGACTCGGCGCCCCGCCGGTCAGAGCGCTTGATCCTCTTCAAAGACTGCATGGCGAGGAAGACAGGGTTACGTCCGGCAGAAGGAAACAAAGTCCCCCCCCCCCACATACACACACACACACACACTCTCTCCTCTCTCTTCTCCTCTTTTAAGTATGCTTGTCTTCCCTTTGAGTGGGGGACACCGCTAACGACGGGTCAGCGACCCCAGGTAGGACCCGCTACGGATCAAAGCGTCCCTTTGTGGGAGACAAAAAGCTAGTGGCCCGATGCCAGACAGTGTTTGTGTGCGAGCGGAAGACAATGTCAACCCCCCGCCCCCGGCCCGTCCTCACCATGTTCCTGAAGTTGGCGCTGAGCGTGCCTGTGGTCTGGTGGTACTCCATCACACAGTTGTTGTTGAGGATCTCCCCGCTGCTGTCACTGTCGGGGGGGGAGAGGTGGGGGTGCTGTTAGACGGGCTGTGGTTTGGGAATGACACCGCCGCTGACGTCACTCGGTTAGGTCAGACACACCCGCCTGGGGGCATTCTGGCAACACCCCCGCCCTTCACTGGCTAACGGAGGGGGGGGGGGGGGGTGCGACATGCTGACCCAACTCAGACAACAGAGTGTGGTTGGCGTGAAGGGTATTCTCGTCAACGCTGTGGGGGGAGGGGAGGTGGGGGAGGGTTGGCACGTGAGTGACAGCTAGTGTTAGAAGCAAGCAGCTTCAACTGGGAGCTGAGATGACACTACATCCCGGCCCCCTCTGGGAGCCACGTTCTGGCGTTCCCCACCACCCTTCCCTGCCGCTCCCTCTGGGACTCGGCAAGGCACGTGGAATGTGGGACGCGTCTAAATGTGGATTCTGCATGTGCTGCTGAGATTCCTCGCCAGCATGGCTGCTGTCCCTCTCTACTTGTCTCTGCTGTCCCTCTCTGCTATGTCTCTGCTGTCCCTCTCTGCTATGTCTCTGCTGTTCCTCTCTGCTATGTCTCTGCTGTCCCTCTCTGCTATGTCTCTGCTGTCCCTCTCTGCTATGTCTCTGCTGTCCCTCTCTGCTATGTCTCTGCTGTCCCTCTCTGCTATCTCTGCCGTTCCTCTCTGCTATGGCTGCCGTTCCTCTCTGCTATGGTTGCCGTTCCTCTCTGCTATAGTTGCCGTTTCTCTCTGCTGTGGCTGTTGTTCCTCTCTGCTGTGGCTGTTGTTCCTCTCTGCTATGTCTCAGCTGTTCCTCTCTGCTATGTCTCTGCTGTTCCTCTCTGCTAAGGCCGCTGTTTCTCTCTGCTATGGCTGCTGTTCCTCTCTGCTATGTCT
>JAVQJS010006288.1:0-17407 GCA_036024795.1 Galaxias rostratus | reverse complement strand
GTTTTATTGTTTAATATCCGTTCTAACATTTTATACTGGTGGTTTCTCTCTGGGCCAGGGCTCCTATCTTAAAGAGATACGGATCTGAAATATTAATCTAGATACATTTAAATGTATACATAGAAGAGGAATTGAATTAAAGTAAGCAGATACCAATATATTGGTGATTGGCCCATATCATATTTTGTGTGCCGTCTTTCCCCCAGAGTTGGTGAATTTGTGACCCACATCCGCATCCAGAACACAGGCGACTACTATGACCTTTATGGAGGGGAGAAGTTTGCCACGCTGTCTGAGCTAGTGGACTACTACACAGCTGAAAATGGCATCCTACAGGACAAGGACGGCACCGTCATTGAGCTCAAGTACCCCCTGAACTCCTCTGACCCCACCACCGAGAGGTCAGTGCCCTTTGACCTTGCAGCTTTTACCTAGAAACACAGAGGTGTCCTTGATCATAGATACATAGATACATGCCTATGACTTTATTACAGAGACCTTCTACAGCCCTGTTTAGAAGGTTGCCACTCAGTGCTTAAGACAGACCCAGAGAAACACTCCACATTGTGGAGGATGTAAATAGTAATAGTAATTGTAGTAATAATAAAAAATATATGAAACGTTATTTGTAAAGCATATCCATCCATCCATTAGCAGTACCGCTTATTCTATGCAGGGTCACGGGGGGGCTTGAGCCTATCCCAGCTGACTTCGGGCAAGAGGCGGGGTACACCCTGGATAGATCGCCAGTCCATCGCAGGGCTAAGGGTTAGACATACAACAACTCACACACACATTCACACCTATGGACAATTTAGAGTCACCAATGAACCTACATGTTTTTGGAATGTGGGAAGAAACCGGAGTACCAGGAGGAAACCCACGCTCACACGGGGAGACCATGCAAACTCCACACAGCACATTACATTGTAAAAATAATCTCAAAGTGCTGCAAACAATTTCATGATACATAATACAAAATATTTGTTTCGCCTAAGCAAACAGAAAAACTAAAACAAAAGTGAAAAGAAGTCAAACGGTGTGTTGAGAATCCCAGGGGTCTGTGTGTCACCATTTAGGTGCTCAATCCACTTCTATGTGAGTCAGTCGGGTCTGCAAATGACGCTTGTCCATCTTTTCTGAGCAGGTATTGTTTTGCTCGAGCATGCGCAAGAAAAAGTTGCCTTGAACTAAGTTCTACAAGATTTTACCACATAAAAACTTGATGTTCCTGTTCTGTAAAATAATGAAATGTGTGTATGTATATTTATGTGTGTGAGTGTGCATGTATGTATGTATGTATATATGTATATGTATATATATATATGTACCTTTTCTGTGTATTTAAATATTATATATATAAATATATAAATTATATATATATAATATTTAAATACACAGAAAAGGTCTGTATTATTTAGTTAAGCTCAGAGCTTTCCCTCCCTGTACCCCTCCCTATCTCTCTTTTCTCTCAGTCAGTTGTTTAACTTCCCTTTTCTTGCTGCGGTTGGAAACTTTAAGTTTTGACACATTTCAGATCAGTGACCAGACCCTTCTCACCTTCCTCTCTTCTACCCTGTTTTGACATTCTCGCTTTCTCTCGGTCTTCCTCATCTGTCCCTTCATTTATCTCAGATCAGTCTCTCTCTCTTGCTGACTGTCTCTCAGAAGCACGACGGCATGCCTTGTGTCTATGGACAACAAACTCAGCTTCTTGAGATTTGTATCAATCTCACAATCTTTGTGTCCTTACCAACGGTGACAATGTGAGACTGGTGCATTGGTAGATTGGAGAAAAAGAGTTGCACTGATAAAGTCTCCTTCATCTTGAGCTGCTCTAAACTTAACTTTAATCATGTTACAGCAAGGCCACAGCAGGACCATCTGCATGCTTAGACCATGAGGTTTACAATAAGAAGCTTAATAAAAATGGGTCCAGCACCTTCTTGAAGATAGCATAGATGTATATTTATGAAGAAATAATTAGAAATGTTTCAAATGAACATGAAATATTTCATGATCTATGTTTTCCCCCTGAAGTGATCCTACATATATGTACATAGTTTTGTATTTTGTTGACTGAGTAAACTGAAAACTGGTATATGGACATGCAAACCAGGCACAATGCAATCCAGATTTGATCAGCCAACGGCCTTTTGAAACAAGGGACAGTATGTGTTTAAATGTTTGTTCGTGGGTGGTTGTGTGCTTGAGGAGTACAGGGTGGTTGTGTGCGTAATTTGTGGGGGGCTAGGTCTAAAAATACATCTGAATACGAAATCTGTCATCTGAAATTTTCCGACCGCAAAGCAGGAAGTTCAGATGTAGACATCGAGAACGGCCTCTAAATTTAAATGGCATACAGAGAAAAACCTGGCTGTGGCCAAATGGATACATTCGGTTGATCACACACACTCACGCACACACATTACCGCTCAAGAAATACAACTTACTGTACATATACAATATAGCAACAAACATCTGCACCTGCTCTTACCATCTTGAGTAACAAAGCGGTTATAACAGTCCAAGGTAGATGCATATAAAGTAAATAATGTGTTTGTTCCTCTGCAAACAGTACTAACTTTGCACGTCCGTTCTGCAAAGAGAAGTAGCCAGAGAGTGATAGGGTGAAGAATTATTTCCTCAAATTGTAAAAAATAAATAAATAAAACTAATTTAGAACATTGCTTTCACTGATTGGCAATTCTCATTGACAATTGCAAAACAATATTCTTAGAATAGCTTTTTGGCTCAGCATGCAAATGCATGTACATGTTTACGTCCGTTCGTGTGGTTTAAACTGTCCGCCTTATATCCAGGTGGTATCATGGATACTTGCCCGGTCCAAATGCAGAGAAGATGCTCTGGGAGCGGAATGAGTCCGGGACCTTCCTGGTACGGGAGTCCCTGTCTAAGCCAGGAGACTTTGTCCTATCCGCCCTGACAGAGGAAAAGAGCAAAGCCCCTGGCGGAGGAAGGAGGGTCTCCCACATCAAGATCATGTGCCAGGTGTGATTACGGTCTCGTGTCTTTGGTGGGGGTCTAAACATTCTTTTGGTCTGATATTAGCTTAAGCATGGATTTGCGTGGATCAAATTGAGTGGAGTATGCATATATGTTGTTGTTATTGATTCACATGTATGCTATTTGTGACTATGGAGAAGTGTGAATGGCTCTTACACCATACTCTCAATATTTATCAACCATAATGATCATTCCAAAATGTGTACACAAAATGATCTAACAAACTTGCTTGTTGCTTATGCAATAATGGATTAGTCCGTATTTGAACTTTGACCACTACTCTAAAGATACGTAGCACTATTACACGGAATTGAATTAAATCAACGGCCTGGTTACGATCATGTAGACCCAAGCAGCGTATTGGGGAAACAGAATGAACGTTACGGTATAAACTTCCTGTATACGTTCCAAAAACATAGTGACTATCGTAGATGTTCTAAAATAAACCGTAGAACATCTGAAAGTATAAAACCCCTTAAAACACCACAGCCAACCCTTGTCGCTTTGTGTCCTGGCCTCTTCTTTCATAGATTCGGTCCGTACAGTCAGGAGCCATAAGGGGTTTAGCAGGTTATTTTTGGCGGCGGTTCATCTCGTGACGAACGCCTTGCAGCTGCTATCATTTGCGAATGGAAACCATTGTTAGGCTGAGGTGTTTACGGATAAGAGATTACCACAAGATTATTATTATGGTTGTTTAGTCCTTACACAAGAGCTCTCGGGGGCAAGGGGCAGTTGAATTACTTAACTCTTGTCAGATTTTAATCTCCACAATCTGTAAGGGTTTATACAGAGCCATGCCATTCAAATATTATTTTTGATCTCTAGGAACAATTTATGTGAAGATTCTGAGAAATAATATTGATCATCAGAAACCACCGGTAGGGCAATTAAACCGTCTTATTCTGTAGTGACGTACATTGGAGAGGAGAAGCTACGCGAGGACTTGTGTAAACTTTGTCTGACACACTTTGCAGCACAAGTATTTACAAATTGAGGACATAGGGATTTCCTTCATCTATCTATTCTGGTGATATTATCAGATTATCCTTATGGCACATGCCTTGCTAGTTTGGATTTCAAGGGGGTTTAATACATGAATGCATCGGTTTGGTCCAAAACGTATCAGGAACAGTTCATTAAAACATTGATCTCTCAAATCTGCCATACAAAGTGTTAGCTGTCCGTGTCTGAAGGAGAGACTATAGCGCCTAACTTAATGTGTGTCTTCAGAATGACAGATACACAGTGGGTGGCTCAGAGATGTTTGACACGTTAGCTGATCTGGTGGAGCACTACAAACGTAAGGGCATCGAGGAGATGTCCGGCAACATCGTGCGCCTGAAGCAGGTGAGCTACGGGAGGCTGGCCCACTGACTACTTCAGATGACACAATATATTTGATTAATATGATTCATATAATAATATATTTTACGAGTAGTGTGCTTTACTTTGTAACAATAATCCCAAAGTGCTACAATCAACATGGATAACATAATAAAGATCTGCAATATTAATTGACAACACCAATTACACATCACACACACACACACACACACACACACACACATATATATAATTACAAAACTGTCTCAACCTCTTTTTCTCTGTGCAAAAACACTGTCTTTTTTGCCCCATTGCTTTGCTCCACAGCCGTTCTACTCCACCAGAGTGAACGCGGCGGACATTGACAGCCGAGTGAAGCTGCTAGACCAGACCGCGCAGAAAGATCTGGAAGGAGAAGGAGACAAGAAGAGCAAGGCCGGCTTCTGGGAGGAGTTTGATGTAAGCTCCTGTCGGTGTGCTATACAAGTACCATGTTGTGTGTACCTGTAATTATTTGTGGAAACTGCCTGCTCTGTCGGTCATCAAACTGATTTTGAATATTGGTGTTCTTGGCTGTATAAGTTGCATCATCAGCCGATGAAACACTGAAGCAAATGTAGTTGGACGAAGTCCCAGTCATTGTGTTAGGAACCCTTTAGCTGCTTCAGTCAGAGTTAACTTGGTTGCCTTGGTGAGTTGCAGTTTGAAACCTTTTTAACCTCTGTGTGTGCAAAGCTATCATCTACAGGCAGAATATGGTACTGCAGTCTGTAAACACATTGATCTTTTGCGCCCTATGTTTTTGTTGTTCTTATCTTTGGTCATGTCCAGGCTCTTCAAAAGTTGGAGGCGAAGATAAAGAAGAGCAGAGTAGAGGGCCAGAGGCCAGAGAACAAAAGCAAAAATCGCTACAAAAACATCCTCCCCTGTAAGAATCTGTGTAACATTACTAACGTGTCCGCGTTTATCATTGATCTGTTCTTTTTGTAATTGGCCTCACGGTCCTGTGCCTTCATTCATTCCCTATTGCTCTAACTAGTTGATGAGACAAGGGTCACCTTGCAGGATACAAACCCCAATGATGTGGGCTCTGACTATATCAATGCAAATTTCATAAAAGTAAGTCAGCTTTTTTGCGCAAATGTTTCGTTATCCCTGCCACCCGTAAATAATCAAAACATCAATGCAGTTAGTTATTGCTTATTTTTTGCTTCATGCTTAGAATACTTTAAGGGATCCCGAAGATCAGAAAGTTTACATTGCCACCCAAGGCTGCCTTTCAACAACCATCAATGATTTCTGGAAAATGGTATGGCAACAAGGGAGCCAGGTGATCGTCATGACAACAAGGGAGGTGGAGAAAGGACGGGTCAGTCAGAATGAAATGGTTTATAAAAATTATATAAAAACAAATAATATAAAAAATAATCAATAGTACATGTACTACTAGTATTGATCGTTTCTTAATATGTTTATTCTGTAATTCTTTGAGATAATTACAAGTTAATCAAACACTCTCTCTATCAATATTTGTAGAATAAGTGTGCGCCATACTGGCCAGAGCTTAACAACATGGAAGAGCGGGGTAACTATGTGGTGACCTGTGTGTCTGAAAGGGACGCCAGTGACTACAAGACCAGGATTCTACAAGTATTTCCTAAAGACCAGGTGGAGAACACAATCACTACTGCTTTATTTTACTGAGCATGCAGAATGCAAATGTTGTTTGTAAGTTTGTTTATTGGGGTTCACCGTTAGCTATTGCATAGCAGCAGCTATTCCTCCAGGGCTCCACAAATCACTTTGACATAGATTGTTATCATAACATGCGTTACCCTCTGTGCCAGTGGCTTATGTATATTTGGGCTGTCAAAGGGTCTGTTTGTGATAGCTTTAGAAAAAGTGGACTTTGGTCTAAGGATATAAATGTCAACCTCCAATTGTGTTGGAACTGTGTTCTGAAACAGAACCTGTGGGAATACTGTTAATTTGATTGGATGTCTAGAAATAATTTGTGGTGCACTTCATAGTGTATTTTATCTCATCCAAGTAATACCTCTATTTATCTTTTCTCTATCTCTATCCCAGTCAGAGTCAAGCCGAACTATCTGGCACTACCAGTACCTGAGCTGGCCAGACCACGGAGTGCCCCAGGAGCCAGGAGGGGTTCTCAGCTTCCTCGACCAGGTCAACGGCAAGCAGGCAGAGTTCCCAAATGCCGGACCAATGATAATCCACTGCAGGTGATGGACAGCTTGTGTAGTCAATGAGCAATGAGGGGGCTGGAGCTAGGGGGGGTCTCTACAAGGCAGACTCAGACTGTAGGGGATGATATTACAAAGCATTTTCTGGGAGAGGGATGGGAACACCAAATGCAAGAAAGAGAAAGAGGGAGAGGACAGAATGTACAAAACACGTGTTTCCCATTAATAAGGAGCGCCAATGGTGTGTCGGATAATTGTTTTCACAATCAGTGAACTAGAACTATAATACTATTATAAACTCTATTTCATTTAAACATTAAGTAAAGCTTTGATTATTGTAAAAAAAAAAAATATATCTCACCACATAATTTTGAGGATTGAGAAAAATGGCTTAATACAGAGGACATTTTATCCAACAGGATAGCCCCCTTGTGATGTCAGAAGTTCTAAAGTTTACTTTCTATGACTACTTAAGCTATTAGTCAAAAGATGCATTGCACAACCAGGAATGTGTCAAACAATGCACATGCATTGTTTCATACAGTGCAGGCCCTTTGACGAGAAACAACCCTGCGGCTAAAACTTTTCTCTTGGCTACTTGATCCCAAGCTTAAAAACTGTTCCCAAGAGCACCATTCACTCTTACACACCACTAGTCTGTGTTTAGGAAAACATGTGTCTGCCGACAGTGTGAAGTAACTGGCGGTGTAGGGTTGGCCACCTCATAATATACCATGCGGAATGTTATTGATAGTATCACACTCTGGGTTTCCTCACGCTTTCTAACCACCATCTGGTGACACCACTATCATAGATTCCTGACGAGGGCCCTCCTTCAATAAGCAGCCACTCCCTCTCCTGTACTAGGGGTTCTGTTTCATTCCATTCAATGACACAAAGTTTTTCAGTTCTGTTGAAATGTAATGGGGTGCTTTTTAATCAATGCTGACCTTGCCCTCCTTTTTCAGTGCTGGGATAGGCCGGACAGGCACCTTTGTGGTGATAGACATGATCATCGAGACCATTGACACTAAGGGTTAGCTTCAATTAATACATTCTTTTTTTGCTTTGAAAGGAATTCACATACTTTTTTAATGATTCATAGCCAACGATTCACCCTACCACCGCCACCCCCACCCTTCCTCCCTCTGTTGACCAGGGTTGGAGTGTGACATAGACATCCAGAAGAGCATCCAGATGGTGAGAGAGCAGCGCTCAGGCATGGTGCAGACTGAGGCCCAGTACAAGTTCATCTACCTAGCCGTGTCCCAGCACATAGAGGCCACCAAGGCCCAGGCCCAGGCTGCCACGGTAAGAAGGTGTTCGGGGGAGAACGGGGGACAGAGAGGGGCTAGAGGACCTGGATCATCTGCGTATCGAGGTATAGGGCTGGGTTTAGATCTTGACCTCCTGGGAGATATGAGATGCAGATGCTTGCTCAGGCTTGTGGCCTGGTCTAAATGTATGTACTGAAAAACACGGGACAGCCAATATAAAGGAGTGTTGGTCACGGAGATATTTATGTCGATTTGCTTTTGAACCTTTTGAGCTTACAATGGTGGTATTGAACGAGTTCAGTCGAACAGCTTTATCTTCAGGTTAACAGAAAGCGTATTTATTGTAAAATATGAGCTAGGTCCAGATGAGAAACTGTGACGTCATGATGCATATGAGTCAGTGGACACCCATCTAACACTCTCTTTATATTTTCACTAGGGGGTCGAGGACGAATATGGAAATCTACAGCTCAAACCACACACAATAGCCAGCCGGAAGGTTTCAAAGTAAGCGAGTTGACTTGGTGTATAATGCCACTGTATATTCAATCTCTCCTCTTTCAAAAAATGTTTTGGGTTCAAAGTCCCCCCAGTCATATTCCTTGTGCTTACGCCAGAAGTTCGGAGGAATAGCAGCGTTGTGCAACGCCTGGATTTAGAGTGAGCGAGCGAGAGAGAGATCTAGTTAGAGGAGGGCTGGCCAAAGCAGCTGGTTCCTTCCACAGTTTCAGTATCTCATTGGCCTGTGTGTTTCTCATAAGCCATTCTGAAAATGGGACCATTGTTTGCCGTTGGCTACACCCCTGACCCCCATTTCCCCCTTCTCCTTTTCCACTGTTGTTAGATTAAGCAGAATAATGGGCATGTTTGTGTGACCTGCAGGCAGAGAACTGTTGGCTAGGTTGACCGGTTCTTTACAAAGTAGCCTGCAGTAAAACAAATCAATTTTCAAATATGGAATCAATAAAACAGCAACATTTACAGTATGAGAATGCCCAGCTGTATTTCGAGGAACATTAATTTGCCCTAACTACTTTAGCCCAAAGTGTCTAAAAGGAGTGGACCGGCGGGAGTTTAGCCCGGCCACAGAGGACGTCTCCTGACCCTCAGCTGTGTTATTGAGACTTCAAAACGCATTTTACGATTGACGCATGATGTCTTTATCTTCGTCTAATTAGCTTTCTCTAAGCCTCATAATGAGAACAGCAGACTATACACGTGTTCTCAAGAATTACATTGTACAAAAACATTTTTTAAGAAACAAAACAACAAATCTTTTTTACACAGAAACAAGGAGGATATGTACGAGAATCTCGGGAAAGGCAAGAAAGATGTGAAGAAACAGAAGTCTGAGGAGAAAAAAAGTGGCTCTGTTCGGAAACGATGAAGAGCACCATATGTAACAAATTACCCTCTTAATTTTATTGTTATATCAAATTGCTGATATTTTTTATTTTGTCCAATGAATCTTTAACCAAAGAACGTTCACTTCTGACAATTGTATACTGTATGGGACATCTAACAACACAGAATGAACGTGATCGAATAAAACTCAAATACTACCAAAAACTAAAATAATTTGTGGACAATGAATATGTGTTGAAATATGCCCATTATTTTAATCATTAAACCTTAAATACAGCTTTGTACGTTTTAAATTTACGTGCGATAGGGTCACATTGACCCTATCCTTCTCATGTTTAAAAACAATTATCGTGGGGTTTCAGGTT
Source organism: Galaxias rostratus (assembly GCA_036024795.1). Lineage (NCBI taxonomy): Eukaryota > Metazoa > Chordata > Actinopteri > Galaxiiformes > Galaxiidae > Galaxias > Galaxias rostratus. The sequence goes on along the minus strand of JAVQJS010006288.1, from coordinate 7,843 downwards.
TTCTTGACTTCTTTAATTGGCCATACAGAAATAAGTGCATACGGTTTTAAAACATAGGTTAAAACAGTTCGATCTCTAATCTCTGTATATTGGGTATCAGTGTTACGGGAATTTGGGTTAAACTAACATTGATAACATCTTAGAGGTTTGAGAAGCTGCCTTTGACCCCCTATTGGCCGTGGCGAGTGAGAAAGAAAACATTTGGAAAGATGAGTGACCTTAAACACCCCACCATGTTTCCGCAAAAACATAGTCAAGAACATGTGAAATGGTGTGACTGAAAGAGAACTCATTAATTTACGTGGAAAAGAACTGGATCAGGATTACAGAATCGTTTGCATGAAAGCCTGAAGTGGGAGTTGCAAGGGAGGAGTTAAATTGAATATGCGCTTTCTGTATGGACCACGCACTGTTGCAGCGTGAATGGAATAGCTTACAGAAGGCATCTTAACTTGAATATGTACGGTCGAATTTCGGGGGAGAATAATCCAATCTAAATTTTAGAAGACAGTAAACGCAGCTGTAGTTTTACTCTCAAAGGACTTTGACATACATTTTAACAGCAGTATATTGCGCTAAGAGAAAGGAGTCACCACGTTGAGAAACAAAGACGTGAAGAAAAAGGATTTGGTAACCAGCAATTTGCCGATTTTTAGATTGTTTTCGAAAGAGAAGCAAGGAAAATGTCAAAACCAAATTATACGGGGACTTTTCATATGGTTTCCCAGGAAAATATGGATGCCTACCTGGCAGCGTTGGGTAAGTTTGTTTGACACTTGAGTTTCACGTATTCGTATACATTTAAAAATGATGTCGTTCCTGCAGCACGTTAGTTGAATGGAGACAGAGTATGCTTATTTGCAATATCTTAATCATTACCACACAAATTTTGAATGGTTTTAATTTATTGCACTGGCCTGACAATGACCCCAGACACGGAGTGCGTGCGCGTGCGTGCTGTTATCGATGCTTGTTAGTTAAAAAGTATTTAAGATGTAAAAATATTTACATTTGATTTTGCGTGTGGATTTGTTGCACGGTGTTAAAGTGCAACAAAAACACGTAAAACCACAAATCCCTAGGATTTTCCGTGATGAAGAATTTAATCGAGCACTGATTTGATCGTTTCTAATTTTTCCAATTTCTTTTCTTTTCACACCGATCAGATATAAATTTTGCCTTGCGAAAAATTGTTTGCCTTTTGAAGCCTAGTAAAGAGATTACCCATGACCCCGCCACGGAAAATATGAAGATCCGCACACTCACCACTTTCAAGAACTTTGATATGGATTTCAAACTGGGCGAAGTCTTCACTGAGGATTTGGGACCGGTAGATGGGCGTGTCTGCCAGGTGTGTGTGTGTGTGTGTGTGTGTCTGTGTGTGTGTCTGTCTGTCTGTCTGTCTGTCTGTCTTTTTAATAGTGATAAATATAATTTCTTTCTATTTCCTGCAGTCTGTTTAATGCCTCATAGAAAAAATGTACAATGTTCTTAATATAACGTCACACACAAGTTTAGTTTTGATTGGTGCCTTCTTTTTTATGTTTGGGGTAGTATTTGTGTTGAAACCGAAGCTAATTGGATTTTGTTATGTAACCATTCCCTGCTGCTTACTATCAGACATGAGTTTAGATTGAGAATAATATTATGTATGCGTCAGTGTATATTTGCACACTTTAATGCGTAATTGTATAACCACAAGAACAAGCTTTCGCTGTTTAGACACCCAATTTGAACTCTTTTGACGAAGTGTTGTTATTTAAATTATTTGAAATGTCTACATTCAACCACCTACTTTCCATAGCAATAATGTCCTTTCCGCTAACAGCTCTTTGTGTTTGCAGACAACGGTTGACTGGGATGGGGATAAACTACTGTGTGTACAGAGAGGAGAAAAGGAGGGCCGTGGATGGACACACTGGCTGGAGGGCAACAAACTGCACCTGGTAAGGATGGATGGAGGGATAGATGGACAGAGTGACAATGGGCGGAGGGAGGGGGGTGGGTCTGGGCGGAAAATTAAGATAAAATACTTATGGATTTCTATAAAGAAAGAAGGAAACGAAACAAGTAGACATTGTGAAATTGGGGGAAACATGATGCTAGCCCTGTTTTGAAATCAAAGGTTCTTCAACTTGGATTGCAGTTATTTTCTTTATTCTTTAACGTAATGAAGCCTCCTGTTTGTATGCTAAAGTGGCCTCTTTGAATGTGTGTAAGAAGGGAGAGTGCAGTTGGGGCCCAGGGAGGATAAAGGCAGAGGAAATTAATGGCTCTATAGAGGTCGCACAACATTTTCAGTAGAACAGGGGAGCTGGAGATAAGCATCCTCTGTGCAAGGCCTAGCTTTCTACTCTAATGCTAATTACAATGAACAATCAATGTCTTGTTCCCCGAGTTAGCGTTCACACATACCTTTGCTGGCTTTTCCTATACTCGCCTTGGGCCAAGTAAGATTCAAATCTACTAGGAACATGGCAATGAAATACCAGGAAGGATCAGTCACAAAAATGGTGGATTTGATTTAGTTGCACAATGCGGAGGGGGGAGTGAATAACCGTAGCTAGGGGGGTGAGTATAGGGCAATAACATTTTGAGAGAGGAAGGGAGAGAGAGATTTGGACACAAGCCACATTTTGTAAAAGGATTCTCTTTTGATGTGTCAGTCTGGGTAATTATGTGGCTCCACATGCAGGCCTGCATTTGCATCAAATCACTTCAACTCTCCCTTTCCCTCCCTCCCTTTCCATTCACTGGCTGCCCTTTCTCAACCCTTTCAATTTTCACCCTCTGCAGGAGATGAGAGTCGGAGATGTGGTTGCCAAGCAAGTCTTCAAGAAGGCTGATTAATTGGAAAGGCGTTGCTTTTATAAATTGCAGCTTTTTTCATTTTTAGAAAATAGTCGATGTATGTACATTTTCTGTTGAATTATAGTCAACACTCAATGTTCAAACACTAAAACACTACTCGATTTGATTTTCAAATCTGAAGACCCATGAGTACAACGACCACAGTGCTTTTTTTTGTTGAGAAATAACACAAAAAAACATTGCGTTGTTTAGTTTTAATGATTTTTGGTGTACATGTGACATAAAAAGAAAATATGCTATAGTGAAGCATAGTGAATCATGTTGTTCAACAAATATCCATGCTCATTTTGCACTATATTTCACAAAGCTCTAATGAATAAATATCTTCCATTTGGTGTTTGTTGGCTGCATACTAAAGTGTAGACAACTGTGCGCAAGATGTCCTGAAGGTGTATCAAAGGGCAGATTGAGCTTCTTTTTTTTTGCTGGGTTGTTCAGCTGCAAATGAAATGTAATACCCTATGAAACACAAAGCAGTCTGTTGGTAAACCTCTTTTCGTCCCATAGGGGGCTACATTATCAAACCAAATAAATGAGTTCACCTCAAATGACAACATGTCTTATTTCTGCATGGTTGTATCCAGGTGTTCTAGAACATCATGGCCTAGTTTTCTGCACAGGGATTAAGCCAAGTCTTGGACTAAGACAACATTTTCAATGGGGAATCTCTATTGACAATGGGTTTTGGTCTAGAACTAGGCTTAATCTCTGTACGGGAACTAAAACAATATTCAATGGAGAATCTCCATTGACAGTAGGAGTTAGTCTAGAACTAGACTGAATCCCTGTATGTGAAACCGGCCCTAAAGGAAGTCATGTCTCGCCCCACTCGTCCTCCTGTGGCTCTGAAACTGTCCTGAGATAAGAACTGGTGTGAATGCTGGCTTTTTGATTGGTGCCATTGGAAAAGCCAAGTTGATCGGAAGCCATGACTGGTGTTCTGATGTGACATTCATCCTTAGCGCTGAAATGTGGAGAGGGGATCTCCAGGAGTTTGTCATCTGAGGAGTCACAAAATCAATAGACACATAGGCGACATTGCTTCACTTCAAGACATAATGGTACCATAGATTATCACAATGTAGTGTGGAACGTATTAAAAAACGGCACGGATACATTTTTATTTTAATGATGGAAGAAATTAGTAGAGCTTTCCAGTGATGATTTCAATTTTACATTAAAATATGTCGTCCATATTCAGTGAGTGCTGGAAATAATCTGTAAAATAATCCTCTTCCTGGGATTGCGTTAACAACTTTTAACATTAAAATAGAGCTTTTGTAAGGCAAGCTGAGTAGATGTTAATTTACATGCCACCCACACGGTTCCTTGCTGTCATTAATTAGCAAACCATTTCTCACTATTTTAGATAAAGTAGATGTAGGAAGGGGAGTTAAAGCTTTGTATCAAACCTTCACAGCTTTCTTGGCAGTGACCATTGCTCAGGGCACACTTCACAAAGGAGACATCATTGTCCCGCTTTTCTGGCACAATTACATGGACGGCACGAAAGTCTGTCACGTATGGAAGAAAACGATGTCAAACAAGTAAGGACTGTCTCATATTTTGCTTTCTCTAAGAAATACCCCGAGATATAAGCATTGCATGACTGTTATACTCAATGCAGTTCTGAATTGGTGGAATAGATGCTGATGGTAGGTGTAAATTCTGAGTTCAAAGAGATATAATCTCCTCTCCTGCTGAATATCTTTTCACCTCCTTACTTGAATACTATGCTTGTAATTAAGTTGAACATTTTTGCTTGCAGTAAATGTCAACAAACATGGCGCTTTGTTTCTAGTTAAGTAAGAAGACGTCTATGTGACGCAACTGTAGTTTACCGGCCTTTTCCATTATGAGCTGGCCGCTTTTGAAGTGTGTGTCACTTTCTTCAAAAGTATCGTAACTGTGTCAGCTTGTGCGTCTTGCGAGATGTGGTTTCCCCTCTTTGTTAAAAATGCGTCTGAAGCTGAAGGTGGTGTGTTCTATTTCAGTGACTAGGGGCCCGTCTGACAGCTATGTAGTGCAGCCCTGCCCTTTTGAAGTAACGGGTGGATTGGAGTGACATACTGTACACAGATAAAAAATTGACAAGAAACCAGAGTTCCTGGAATTTTTTTGGGCTCGATTGGTTGAAATTATACAAGTCAATAAAAATTTTTTTTTGAGCCTGTGCATTTCCTTCATTTGCTATCAGACAAGGAAGCCGTGGGCTGATGATGTGAGACTGACAGAGATAAGTGTTACACCGTACATCTGCAAATTTACAAACCGACGTTACGTCCACTATCCACCGCAAGTCAAATTCATGCTGGCGTTGCTTGGAAATTCATGGCCCACATATAAATATAAACAGACTGTCTGTTCCTCGAAAAGGCCATCTGAGCAGAATGAATGTGCTCACAAAGGTACAAGGACTGTGAAAACCGTTCTCTGCCAAAGATTTTACCCTGATTACAAACCCACCTGCCATATGTGATCGGCGCTTAGCTTTCCAATAGATGACGTACAGGAGGATGATGAGGATTGAGGTCAAAACTAGTCCTGCCCACAGACCTGCAGGTAGCATCCAGGGACAGGCTGACGGAAAGAGGGGTGGAGAGGATCATTAGCTTAGTTTTTATCAGCTACTCCCAGTGGTCTTTTCACTTATAGATTACTGTGAAATTAAATGGAATTGGGAATCCACAAACCGCACAAGTATTTAGTTAAATTGATCAGTCAAGATAAATGTAGGATATGATGAGATGGGACAGTTACATCTTGAGCAGAGGTCGGCTGCTACACGAAACCCGAAACCTGGAACTTACCATAAGTACACACAGCATCAGATCTGTCAGTTCCAGGGGATTTCTGAACCAGTCCATTGTCTTCACATCTGGGAATATCCCAAAATGGATTACAATTGTAATTTTGGAAAATTATACATAATACTCAAATGTAAATATGAAAGAGAAATGGGTTTTTTCCAGTTTATGCTGTCTTAGAGTAGAGGACATCAATAATACAATTGCACAATAGTGCAAATTTTCAGGTTTACAGTAGGATGGCAAAGCATACATTTCTATGGTGGTATGTTTTAATTTTGCATTATTTAGCTGTGGGCGTTCTGACCTAGTGTGGTTCAGGCAGGGTGAGTGGCTGTCTGTGACGTTATTGTATGTCCCATGCTGGCATGGTTCACAGGATGCGTTTCGTCTGGGGCCGGCTGGAGGGGAAGAAGACGTTGACAGTGTTGTGAGAAGGTCACGGTGTCACACTGGTACACACTGACAAAACAATTGCTTATTGCAGTTCATGCTGTATTCGCATTTGTTTTATTTGAAGATGCGCTCAGCCTGCCCTTAACATGATCCGCATGAGAAACCTGACAGAATAATCCCACAGGCCTCAAACAGTACAGTGAGGGTGCGATGAAGGGAACAGCACTCACCTATGACCTTGGCTCCGGAGCCTGGGGGGCACCTCTTAGCAGGAAGACAGTGCTCACATCCTTCATCGCTACAGTAGTAACCAGCCTTACACGCACACACTCTGTCTTTTTCGGGTAAACACTCACCCACAGTTATCATATTATTAGCTGAAAGGGGGAAGGAGGGGGTTGTTGAGAGAGGCAGGAATATTAAATGAATAACCAAAGTTTAAAGACAAGTGAGAAGTGTGTATATATTGGACAATAAAATACGTGGACAAAACAAGTGCTTTGATTTCAGCGTCTTTTAGCGTTTTGAAAAGCGCTTTATAAATGTAATGTATTATTGTTATTATTATTATTATACATACTGTCGTGGCACTCTTTGCATAGCTGGCACTTTTTCAAGAAGTTTTTATCAGCAAGGTAATGGCCACTTTCACAAGTTTTACACACAGTCAAACTATTATTAGTAGAACTACAGCCTTTGGCAACATATTTTCCTAGAGATGAGACAGGGAAAGTAAAGAAATGGTTTGGATTAGAAAAGAAATAGTCACAGTAATTTGATGATATGAAATACACAACCATCTATTTTTGTATTCCCTGATCTACAGACAGTCTTTTGAGACACGCAACGCACCATTAAGTAGTTTTGTAAATACACCTTTTTACTATGTAACAATAGGAACGTGACACTTTGGGTGTGTGGCCTAAATTAAGAAGTTTAACATTTATGCCACTAAACACTCACTTAATCACACAAAAACATTCTAAACTCAGTTATCATAAATATAGAACAGACCCTGAAACTTAACTTACCTTTCGGACAGTAGTCACAACATATTTGAGTGCCTTGTTCATCGTGGGTGTATTTGTCCTGACAATTCATCTTTAGTCCATTTGATAAAATCCTTTCTCCTTTTTTTTTATGAAACGTGAACAAGTCTACATGAACTGCCTTCCTCTCAGTCACCTCTACCTTAGTGTCGCCATCTTGTCTTTGTCAGTTGCCATCAGTGTGAAGTCACAGCTTAATACCTCCACTATCAATCGCCCGCTGTATGTTCCCCTTTCCAGTGCTTCGTTTTGCCTCTGTCTATGAGCCGACTAAAGGACGAGCAGTCTTGTCCTCTCTTGTGTGTCTAGTGACCTGCGTCTTCTGCTATGCCTCACCCGCCTGTCTCTGCTGTGGGAAACCCCAGTGACCCTCATCTGTTCTGTTCTGCTCTTGTTCTCTCCACTCCTTCCTTCCTGCCTGAGTGGCTTTCCTCTGCAAGCAGGTTTACTGAACTCTAGGCCTTTGCGGCTACAAGGCAGCTTGAAATAAGACCCAACAACAACAAAAGCAATCATTTTCTTCCTCCCTAGCCCTCCTCCACCTCTGTCCCTTCACTTGCTCTATGTTTTAGTTGAGCTCTTTGATCTTGTGGACTTTATCTGTGTGTGTGTGTGTGTGTGTGTGTGTGTGTGTGTGTGTGGAAGTATGGGTGTGTGTGTGTGTTTTAGCGCGGGCGTGCACATTGTGCTCGGGTGCTGCCTGGTCCTGTCACCAAAAGG
>JAVQJS010006286.1:0-20346 GCA_036024795.1 Galaxias rostratus | reverse complement strand
TTTTTGAAATCCCCCCCCCCCCCCCCCTTCACATCAGAATGCACCAGGTAACCGTTTAACATAATAAAGACAATTGCAAACCGCTAGCTCTACCATAACGGGTATCAAGGTCAATTGAGGTGAAGAGACATTCAATATGCTCGAGCTCTCCTCTACTCAATGTGTCGTTTGTCTTGGTGGGGCCCGTTGGTGGTGGTTTGTGCTCTCTGGAATGCTACCCTGTGCTCTATTCCACCTAGATTCCGGCGTTCCAGTAGCTAGTAGCTGACAGCTGCCTTCCGAGAACAATCTAAAGCCTAAACAGAACGAGCCTGACTGGCACCCGGCAAACTGGTTCGACAACTTTGGCGACTGTCTCTTCTTCAAGCTAGGGAGGCGGTTTGGTTTGTTAATACGTACCAGTTCAACAAACCTAAACTGCCTTATTGTCATACGGTAGCAACTGACAGTTAGGACAATTTAACAAGAAAATTGCCTTCTTCCTGGGACAAATATATATAATATGGGACCACCTGAAATTATTATAGGGACATCACTGTATAGGATACCATAGTTGAACAGGTCTATGAAGTCTAGAATTCAAATACACCACATTAGTGTCAACAGGCCTGGGTACATTGGTTACATTTTTCGAGAAAGCTTTTTCATTACATGAGGCTGTATATCCCTTAACTCATACCATCAGGATGGAGGCCCATGAGGGACGGCTCTGCATCACTGCCCAGTCGGGAGGGCCTGAGAGCAGCCTGTGTGGCTGCCCTGATCTTGGGCAGGGTCAGGGCCTCACCATGGTCCCTCAGAGAATGCTCCTTCAGTTGGCTGATGGTCATGGAAGAAAAGGGGCATGATAGACACTTGTAGGTGTGCTCTCCTGCAAAAGAAAGTCACAAAAAAAAAATATGATCATTAACACACAAAAACGAGTGACTAACACATGTAGGTGTGCTTACTTGCTTTATCAATAGAAGAAATGTAACTGTCTATAAAGGTATGTTATTTAGACACATACAATCCTGGCAACATTTCATTAGCAGTATATTAAAACAAAACAAAAAATCAGACAAATGTGCTAGGGCTTTTTTAAAAGTATATGACTTGTCATGGCAACATTGGCTGCTGATTTTATAGGTAGTTTTATTGTAGTTTGAAATCATTTTTGTTGAAAACAATTTCATGTTTTTCATCACTTTTTGTACCTGGAGTCATATGTTTTTAGGTAAGCACGAACAATCTCAAGGCTACAAATCAGCCTCCACAGACCTTAATCTCCTTGTTTCCACCGTACAAAATGTTATCAGGAAGGTTAAGTCCCACAGAAAATGCCCTGAACATGGCCGAGCGAGAAATATTGATTGAGGAATGCAGTAAGTTTTTTTTTGAATGGTAAAGAAAACAACTTAATCAACAAATCCTAGCAGTGTCTGACCTTTATATTGTAGGTATGGTGGGAGGCCTAGGGAGACCCTACTGCAGATACACACATGAATGACACGAGCGACGAGAGTTTACCAAAGTACACAGTTAAAGCCGTAATCGTTCTGGGAGAATGTCTTTTTAATATATGAAATGGAAGAAGACATTTTTGATAAAGAATATCTACTTTATAATTACAGGTCAACAAAACAAAGCATTTGATGAAAATCAGGTCTTTCCGATAAGCAAATAGAATGCTGTTGTTAATTCCAACTTGATTTTTGAATTGAGAGTTAAATCTTTTGGGCAGGACTGACCAACACAAATTGCCTTTAAATTTAAATGTTTATCAAGGTGAATTGAGAACAGCGAGTTGTGCAATAATGTAGTTTTAGTATCTATAGGTGTGTCACTTGGAGTCTGTTTTGTAATTTCCAGGCGTGGAGATGTGTCAATAACAGCAAAGCAGATGGCTTACTGTCCGAGATTGGTGTGTCAAAATCCCCTGTGACATCGTAATGAAGAGGAGGAATTGAAAACGACCCATTAGCGCAGAGTGGACCAGTGTGGTGAACAAAATCATGGGAAAGAAACTGTTTCAACTCAACAGATCTTAAACACTTCGCTGCATGTAGCCATAGATGTGTCAAAGATCACAAACAAGGTTACCAGCCTAGCCTTAGGGATTTACCCGCAAACTGCCTCCAAAAGAAAATGGCCAAAGCACGGTCTACAAAACATCTTGATAGAAAAGTGTTATGGATTTGTGGGACCAAGATCATTCAGACCCAGGGTGACGAAGACTACAAGAAAGGTGTAAGAGGAAAATTGAAACCGCTCCTTATTCAGAGCCTGTCACCTAACCTGTTAAGCACGGTAGAGGTGTTATGGTTTGAGCATACATGACTGCCAATGGATCTGGCGCAATTGTGTTCATTGCTGATCTTATTACTTCCGACTGGAGACAGGTGAATGTGGAACTGCACAGAAAGGTCTTTCAGGTTATACCAAATATACATCAAACCCCTAAAGCAAGTAAGAACCGAAGATGGCAGCACTAAAGGGCAGGCAGAGCATCGGCCAGGAGGCAACTGGCAATGTCTACACACGGAAATCAGTCATTCATCAAAAGGATTTGCAATAAAAAAACAAATGTGAAGACTTAAGTTTACTTTTTTTAAAATGTCCCATAGTTGGTATTCATTCATCTTTGAATCAACCACACAAAAACAAAATCCAATAAATGATGCTTTTCCCAGTGTGGCGTTGCTTGACTGGGATTAGAAGCACGTTTGACTCTTTAGAATGCTATAGAAAGTAAAAAAGATAGAATAATGTACATTATACAGGGCAGCAATGTATAAGCAGATGGAACCTTTACTTGAAGAGCATGTACCGGTAAGCAACAATATTAAAACTACTGACAGGTAAGTTGACCAAATTCCCATAAGTCAAGGGGTAGAGGTGTCCCCTAGAATTTTTTGGGGGACAAATTCAAGGTTATTTTCAGATTTTCTGTATATTATGGATAGTAATATTGAACTTATGCACACACATGTGAATACAAACACACTTGGGTACACTAGTGGACCGCGCTACTAACACACATCACCAGGTACAGTAGTTGACTGCGCTGCTCACGTTAATCTCCAGTTACCTTAGTAGACCATGCCACAAACACACATCATCAGAACTCGACAGTAGCAGACTGTAGCAGATACTACTCACACACATCGCTAGCCCAGGCATGCTATACTATAGATGGTGATAATCATGCAGTAATAACTATCTAATTAAAACAAATAAAGCGTTTATTCCTCTCTCAATTTAATTTTTGTGACGGCAATCTAGCCTTTGGTTCTAGCTTAAACATTAAATATTCCCACTGCATTTCAATTAGAAGCGCATGCTGCGCAGTCAGGCTGGTTGTGTGTCAGGGATTGGATATATTTTTGTATATGATATGAGCGATTGGTGTTGACAAACTGTGCACTCACTTGTGTGTGAGTAGCAATGATTTTTTTCCCAGAAAAAGCTGGGACACAGTGCAAATGGGCTAAACTAAAATACGGGAAAGTCCCAGGAAAGACGGGACATCTGGTCACCCTGCTGACAAGTGAAGTGAATAACATTGATCATCATGTTATAATAGCACCAGTCAAGGGGTGGGATTTATTTAATTAGGAAGCAGGTGAATAATTATATTGTGACCAAGTACACCACTTCATGACAATGGTATTTGCAGACAACAATGTTCTCTTTAAGCAGAATGAAGTGCCATTTCACACTGAAAATATTGTTTAGGAATGGTTTGAGTAACACGAGAAATAGCTATATATGTTGGGATTGGCCTCCATATATGGGCATCCCACTGTGCAATTTACAGGACTTAAAGGATCTGCTGCCAACGTCTTGGTGCCAGATACCACAGGGCACCTTCAGAGGTATGTGTAGTCCATGCCTAAATGGGTCCGAATGGTTTTGGTGGCACGAAGGGGACCTGCACAATGTTAGGGGGGCTGTTTCAATGTTGTGGATGATCGGTGTACATTCACAGCAAAGACTTGAAAACTTGGCTTGCTTGGGCTTCAATTTTCTATTTAGGCACAATTTGACAATGGCAAGGCAGATCCCATTCAAGCACAAATTGTTCGTTTTGAAAAACCAAGCCCAAAGCTTTCATAGACAGCGTTCTGAAAAGAGGTGTGCGGACACTGATTTTCTGCTGCTCTGCCCTCGAGTGACTTTTAGCACCTTATCGAGAGGAGCAGCATTCCCATGCCAGGGGATGTATGGATTCCATAGCATACACATTATCCAGTCCATTACTCTGACTACAATCAAACACGCACAGAAACACTCACTCAAACAGTGTGAGGTGAATTATTATACAACACGGGGGACGTTGTGTTTTGACAAAGAATAATAGGAGAATTATTAGATGGAGCTTTGGACTCCTGCTTTAAGAAGAAGAAAAAAAACATAATCAAAAACTCTAAATTGATTCTGGTCAAGTCTATTTTCCAAGGCAATTGTTGGATCTGACTCGTTTTTCTTGTTCTGTTCAATCATGACTGCCAGGGTATTCATAACTAGATTTTTTTCCCCACTCTTTGTGTCTATTGTCATTTCGAATGATTGACTCGGCCCTCACATCTATTCTTCCTAGCAGGGTACTGGAGCATCTGTCTGTAGGATCAATTTGTGCTGTCTGGTTCCTTCAAAAACAGAAAATATTTAATGGAGAAATCACATCAAACATCAATGGAAGAATTCATTCGTCTTTGGGCGAGTCTGGACATTTACTTCAAACATCACAGCAGTATTACTAGTGCTTTAGAATGCAAAAAATGACTACATCAAACCAATGAAACCCAATTTGAGCAGGAATAATAACCTACACTGTTACAAAAGGTCCATTGGTTTAGACATGTGGCGAATATATTTGAAAACTCTGAACCCTAGGGGAGAAGGTCATGCGCTGTTAGAACTAGGCTGCAAACCTGGACGAAAAAAATACAAAACAGGGAGGAGAGGATAAACAGGCGCTACTATTGTGGGACAATTTTGCTAAATAGCTATGAATAGCTGTACAGAGTGAATGAAAACTCACATGAGTGAGTGTGTGTGTGTGTGTGTGTGTGTGTGTGTGTGTGTGTGTGTGTGTGTGTGTGTGTGTGCGTGCGCGCGCTTATAAGGGAGCTTACCTGCGTGTGCTTTGTGCAGGTGGCTCTTCAGGCGACTCAGGTAGGCAGATTTAAAGGGACAGAGCTTACATCTAAAGGGCTTGTGGTGACCATGGTGAGACTGCACATGTCTGTCCAGGCTAGGGTGGAGACAAACACACCAAAAACAAGGAGTGAGTGAGAAGAATATTAGATAAAGAAAAGGGCTAAATTAGGGAACAATGGAGACAAAACATTTTAAACATAGTCTAAACTAGCCACAGCAGATTTCCATTGACTATGGAACAGGGATTGTAAAGTAAACTCATCATCCCAAAATCCCCCTGGGTAAGCGGTGTGTGTGGGCAGCCCAAAAGGAACTGTTCGTAGAGGATTGTGGTGGTGTGTTTTCAACACCAAGTACTTTGCTCTCCTAGGTGGCATGGGAACGTGCTTCCTTTCTGGGTCATGGTACATGTAGTACAGCGGGATTACACCAGGGAGCTCACTGGAGATAAGTACTGTCTCAATATCCCTTTCTGCCATGCTATTACTTTTCATTCCGTCGTCACCATCTACTTTTACCTGTCTCTCCCACTCTCCTGGATATACCTCCTTATTGCACACAGTATATTACTATGCATTATTCCATTTTTTTCCGGATACACTGATCAACCACAACATTCAAACCACCAACATCTGAAGAGAATAGCCTTGATCCCCTCGTTACAATGCCACCTGGGTATATTGGGCAATAGGTGCACCGTCAGTTCTTGAAGTTGATGTGTTGGAAGCTGGAAAAATTGGCAAGCGTAAGGATCCAAGCGACTTTGACAAGGGCCAAATTGTGGATGGCTAGACGACCGGGTCAGAGCATCTCCAAAACAGTAGGTATTGTGGGGGGTCCTCGGTATGCAGTGGTTAGTACCTACCAAAAGTGATCCAAAGAAGGGCAACCGGTTAAACGGCGACAGAGTCATGGGAACCCAAGGCTCATTGATGTGTGAGGTGAGAAAAAGCTAGCCGCAAGCACAAATAGCTGGAAAAGTGAATGCTGGCTATGATAGCATGGTTCCAAGCACACTGTGCATCATGCTAAGTATGGGGCTGCATGGCCACCGACTGGTCAGAGTGCCCATGCTGACCCCTGCCCACCGCTTACCATGAGCACCCAAGCTTTAGAACTGGACCATGGAGCAGTGGAAGAAGGTGGCCTTGTCTGATAAATCACCTTTTCTTTCAAATCAATGAAGTTTCTTTTAAATCATTTAAACTAATGTGAATGGCCTGGTACTTCATTGCATCATTTACCTGGCAACGACATGTCACCAGGATGCACTATGGGAGGAATACAAGATGGCGGAGGCAGTGTGATGCTCTAGGTAATGTTCTGCTGGGAAACCTTGGATCCTGGCATTCATGTTACTTTGACAAGTACCATCTGCCTAAACATTGTAGCAGACCGAGTACACCCCTTCATGGCCGCATACATCCCTAATGGCAGTGGTCTCTTTCAGCAGGAAAATGTGATCTGCCCCACAGCAAATGTTGTCAAGGAAGGGTTTGAGGAATATGACAAAGAGTCAAAGGTGTTGACTTGGCCTCCAAATTCCTCAGATCTCAATCCAATCGAGTATCTGTGGAATGCACTGGAACAACAGGTCCGATCTTTGGAGGCCCCACCTTGCAACTTTCCAGGACTTGAGTGATCTGCTACAATTGTCTTGCAACCATATACCACAGGACAACTTCAGAGGACTTGTGGGTCAGAGCTGTTTTGGTGGCACAAGGATGACCTACAAAATATTACACAGGTGATGTTAATGTTGTGGCTGATTGGTGTATATTTCCACAGAAAATGCAATTCTTGCATCTTCTTTCTCTCTATATATTTGTCTCTCCCTCTGTCTTCTTAGAGAGGGGGAGAAATGACTCCATCTCAAGGTCCGTCTAGCCATTTATTTTTATAGTGGGGAAAATTAAATCCATAAGAAATACAGTGACAGCACTAAATACATTTGACATCAACAAACAGTATAACCTCTAAGTACAATTCAATATTCAAATGGAATCCTGTAATTTCAATAATTCATTCTTATTTTCCAAGTCTTACTTGTCCTTTTTTCGGTGTGCCCACTTACTTGTGTCTAAATGGAGAGACAAACTGACAGTACTGGCAACTGTATTTGTCCTCTCGACTGAACAGCGCCATGGCTGAGTGGCTCCTCTCGTGGGACCGGAGGCCCTGCATGGACATGAAAACCCGGTCGCACTGACCACAAGGGTGACCCCCAGCCGCCAGCCGCTCCTTCTCCTGGGCTCCCCCTGCTGAGGCAGCGGCCGTGGCCGAAACCACTGCCCGGGCCGCCGCGATCAGCGCCGCCCCTCTGCCACCACTTCCCCCAAAGTCTGTCCGGGCCTCCATGGCAACAGACGAGTGGCCTATTGTTGCTCTCTGGGTTACCGTCTCCAAGTCGCCTGTGGCGGGTGAATTGTACTCGTCCACGTCGCCGTTAGTCAGGCTCTCTGCAGGGAGGCCAAGAGGAACCTCGCTCACTTCCTGCTGTAAAAAGGAACAACGGGAGAAGCATTTGGATCATCCAAGTTGTATTCTTTTCTCATTTCACGTTCCTATATTGATTGGCTCTGGCTCTCCGTTATCTTTTCGGCAAACATCAACAAAGACAAAACTATGAAGTTATGAAAAAAGGTTTTCAATCTTGTTGTTAGTTAGCTCAAAAACCAATCTCTAGATCAATATATCTGACAGTTACCTGCCTCTGGGGTCTGATGAAGTTGGAGTTTTATTGGAGTTTTTTTTTTAAAGTGAAAAGACACTATTATTCCCCTTGAAGGTGCAAATAAACCCAGAAGCATCTCAACAGTGAATTCAACTCATCTGTTTAACTAATGCCAAGCCCGTGCTTAGCGGTTGCATCCTCCCATACCCAGACTAGCTAGCAAACCCACACTTCCTTGAATAGTTTCAGCACAGAGCGGTTGGTCCCTGAACCCCTGACCAAAGCCAAGCCGCCTTTTTATGGCCTCTAGGAAGCTTACTATTTCAGCCGAAGAACCTTGCCCAGTCCTTCACAGGACCATAAATAAGAGGTGGCTTCCAGCCCCGCAGTCTTAAACCAGGTAGTAGCCTGGAGACAGTAACCTTCCTACTCATTACAACATAATGTCCCATGATAAAACACTTTCCTCACAGTGTCTAGTGTTTTTATGATATCAGTTTGAGATCTTCCTTCTAAAATTGTGTCATTCTAATATGTAGTAAGTGATAAATTGTGATAGTAGGACTAGTGGTGGCCAAGCGAGTTGACAGCTGCTTTGTTTCCCAAAAGGTCTTGACCTCAAATCCCACCTGGGAACACCAACACTATCATGCCCTTGAGAAAGGGCTTAACCCTAAATTGCTCCATTGCTCCAGTGGGACTATCAATTCATTGTAAGTCAGCGTACTCGTTGTAAGTCACAGTCTGCTAAATGGCAAAATGTAAATTATGAATCCCCAAACTGCAGTGAGGAATCCTCCATCCGCTCCTTGTTTGTGGTGTAAAGCATCGTTTAACAGAAGAGCACCACACAGGTCTCCACACAAACAAATAGAAAGGGTTCGCCGGCTGTTTATTGACAGCTGTGGCAGCTCTGATTGGCACAGAAATTTATCAGGGGTGATATTTTTAAACAACAGTATAAAACATTACATAATATTATGGCCGCAGATAAGACCATGCTATTTTTGCAGAACAATGGCACACTGTCCTTAACTGAAATTCACTGACTTAAATGCAGGAAAACAGTTTATTTATACGTGCCTGAAATCTATATAAAGTTCTGCACTGCTTGGTTCTAGTAGGCCGCAAAAGCCAGTAGTCTAGTTTTTTAGTAGCAGACCCAGTCCTACATTTGGCAGCCACTGGTGGGTTGAGGCACACTGGTTCCTCAGGCCTACGCACCAACACGCCAAGCCAATGGTTTTCTCAGGGGAATACTAATGGCCAAACGGTTATACGCCCCAGCAGTCCTTCACTGCCATCCTTGTAATGGCTAGCTCCTTTCTCCCTTTCACCCTCTGCAACGGGGCAGCCTCACTTGTTTTCCCCTCACGGGAAGTTGACAGAGTGTCTATCGAGGGGCCTCCACTGGCAATAAACTGGCCCAAAAAAGGAGGCCCTGTAAATAACACATCTGCGTAAGGGGCTCGTCTACAAGGTAATTTAGACTGAGTTAGTGGAATAAAGTAGCTTGAAAGTTAATTAGACCTTATCATACTAACATATTGCTATGAATCAAAATGGGTTTTAAACACTAACATTATAAATACCTTAATATAGTTTTATTGATCTATCGATCTAACCAAATTAACTTTTCTGATGTCCGCATATTGAGGCGTGTTGCTTTTTGTCAAAAAGCATCATTAGTGTGGTAAAACTAAAACTAATTCCTGCTCCTCCTTACTTTGACATGGCCCTCCTTGACCTCTCCATATTGGACATGCTTCCTCAGGTGATTGCAGATGGCACGCAGGGTAGGATGCATCTCCACACAGAAGTTACACCTGTAGCCTATCGGAGCTTTGTTCACCAGGGACTCCTGAAATCACAAACACAAGCATGGAAAAAAAAAACATTGTCACATGGAGACAGTAAATCTTTTTGAAACAAAAATAAACAGACTTACTTTACTGCATAACTTCATATTTCTTATTGCATTTTCTCTGTTGAAAAGTTACAACACAATATTTCTAAATCATACCGTGTACTAACCTTCTCAGCCTTGGTCTCAGGGGGCTCCAAAGCTTTCTGCTTGCTGAGGAGCTGCCTCCTCCTCTCTTGTCTCATGAATCGTTTCTGGAAGTCCTCACTGTGGTTCGTGAGGTGTTTGGCCAGGTCTGTGAGAGCCAGGAATCTCAGCTCGCAGTGGGAACACTGGTACAGCTCCAAATTGTCCTCCGACGGACTTGGCTGGAGCACAAAGTCCCTCTTCAGGTCCTTGCTGTGGTGGTCGTTGTAGTGGATGGAGAGCAGCTCGGTGGTGCTGAAGGACAGTCGGAAACATTTCATGCATTTGAACGGAAGCCATTCCTCCGCGCCTTGCTCCTCCGGCTTAAGCTGAACCTCCAGAACCTCCTTGTTGTCTTCGTGTTCTGCTGCCGTTGTCTCCACGCCAATCTTCTCCGACTCTTTGGCGTAGATCACTGTGAAATAGCGGCCCAACTTGCTAGAGTGCTGCTTCTTGGGGAACACGCCCGGGTGGCGTTTGATGTAGTGAGACACGATGCTCTTCCTGCTGAAAGCCTGGAAGGCGCAGAGGGAGCACTTTTTTCTCTCCACAGCCAATCGGAGGTCCTCGCTTAGCTCAGCCCCACCCCCTCCATCGGATGGCAGCGGCACTACAACCTTGGGAGGCTTCTCGGTCAGAGTCTTGGAGGCAGCCAGGCAGTGGGTGTAATAGGCGTCGATGTCATGCCGTTTCTGGTAGTGAGCCGCCAGGCCTTTGCGGATGGGATTGGTGTAGGCACACAGAGCACATTTGAAGACGTTGTTTTTCCCTTCGGGCTGGGCTCGCACGTTGTTGTGTTTAATACGGTAATGGCGGGCGATACCCTTCCTGGTGGAACAGAAGTATTTGCAGAGCTGGCACTTGAAGATGGCATGTTTTTCTGTCTTGTTGACGGGGAACTGGGAGAGGGCCAGGTCAAAGTCACTGACTTGTTGGGCGTCTGCTGGGGCACTGGGCAGAACTGTGGTCACGCTGCACTCTCCTACCTGCTCTGTGTGTTTGCTGGCAGAGAACTGTGTGAAGGTCGGGGAGAACATATCCGACGCGGGTTGATTGTGATATTTCTCATAGTGGACTTTGAGCTTTTCCAGTGTCCCGTGTGTGTAGGGGCACATTTTGCATCTGTATGCACCATAGCCTTGCCGTTGAGTTTTGCACTTGTCGTCTCCATCCGCGGGGTCATTGAGTTGTTCTATGTCATCAGCAAAGTCCTCTGCGGTGACTTTAACCAGAGGATGCCTCTTCTGGTAGTGTGTGAGCACCCCGTGGATGCGGGAGTTCACATAGGGACAGTGACGACATTTATAAACGGAACTGGGGTTAATGTCAGCCTCCTGGGCAAAGTCCGCAGCCTTGACTTTCATGCCGGGGTGCTTCTTCCCATAGTGAGTGAGGAGGCCATGGAGGCTGTTGTACTCAGACAGGCAAACGGTGCACTGGTAGGGGTTGTTGGAGATGGAGCTGGTGGCCAGGGAAAGACGAGGGTGAGGCTGTGGGGGAGGGCTGATATGGGGCGACGTGGAGATATCCAAAACACCATCAATTTGGAACTTGAAAGGGGTTGGCCCTTTGGCCACTTGCTGCGTCGGTGACCTCTGACCTTTGATTATATCCAATAGGACTGACTCGTCTCCTTTCACAGCCCACGGGTGAACGGCCTGGTAATGGTTGGTTATATCCCATATGGAGCAGGCCTCGAAGGCACAGTCCCTGCAGCGGTAATGCTTGGTTTCCAGATTCCCCCCTTGCTGAGTGGTATCAGGCCCCGCCCACAGCTTGCTGGCCATGTACGTATAGTCCACATTGTGCTCCGGGTGGCGTCTTTGGTAATGCAAAAGAAGGCCTTGGGGTTCGGCATGGGAATAGATGCACCACTCGCAGTGGTAGCCGGCCTCCAGGATGCCATCTTGGAAGGCCCAGTGTAAGATGGTCATGGCCGTGGCCTTCACAGTTGGATGATCTTTCTTCAGGTGCTTCTTCAGAGCGTACACATAGGGAGACGTGTAGGAGCAGTGCTTGCACTGTAGAGAGCGGAGGTTAGTGGAGTTCTCCCCCAGGTCTGCCGTGGGGGTGGCTGCAGCCACCGATGAGGATGCGTTGCCGAACTGAACCATTTGGGCGCGCTCACGCTGACTGCGCACCACAGCCGTGTGGCGCCGCACCAGGTCAGCGTTGGCCTTGGTTTCGCGGTGCTTCTTCTGGTAGTGGATGAGAACACCTTTTACGGTGCGGTTGCCATAGTCGCACTGTTGACAGAAGAATAACATCTCGGCCTCCGACTTGTCCGCTCCGCCCACCTTTGGGCTGGAGTTGCTTGCGCCATCACATCCGTTGTTACTACTGTTGAACTGTTTCATAAACTGTTTGGGGGTTGCAATTTGCAGTTCATCCATTAGCTTCATCAATCCCGGTGTAGGAGCCCCATGTTTAATATACTTTGCCGTCACTTTAATTTCAGGATGTCTTTTTTGATAGTGAACCAGCACGCCCACAACAGAGCGGTTACTGTAGACACAATGTTTACAGTAGTAGATCTCCTCGTCTGAGCCAAAGGTGCTGGCAGACTTTGGGGTGGCCATGCTGGTATTAAAGGAGGAATTAGGAGTGGCAGATTGGGTTCTATCCACTGAGATAACCCTCATCGTTTTCTGTATACGGAAGTAGGAGGCCTTCTGCTCTGGATGTTTCTTTTGATAATGCACAAGGACAGAGTGCATGTTTGGGCTGGCAAAAGAGCACACATCGCAGTCATACACAACAACGTTACCGCCCATAGCTTCCTTTAGAGCATCAGTCTCGACGCTCGGCTCGGGGGTTTTGGAAATGGTTTTCAGGGCTGGACTGGAGGAAGACCGAGGAGTAGAGGTTGCAGAGCTGAAACTCTTGGGGCCCGAGTTCAGAATTTCTCTCAGTGTTTGAGACTCGGCAGTCTTCTGAGGCTGCTCCACCACGTAGCTGGAGAAGATCATGGCGTTATTGATTTTCACCGTGGGGTGCATTCTTTGGTAATGGGGCATCAGGCTTCTGACGTTGGGGCTAGTGTAGGAACAGAAGCGGCACATGTACACCAAGTCGGGCTGGTTAAAGTTGAGGACATTGCTAGCTTCTGGGTGGTGGTCCATATAGTGCTGGTGGAGGTCGTTGTAGTTGGTATATTCAATGAAGCACTCCAGGCAACGGAAGACAGCACTCTGGTCCTCCGGGTCCAGGATGTATCGAAAACTGAACTTAATGTATGGGTGCATCCTCTGATAATGGGTGCTCACACTGCGGGCCGACTTGTTGTGGTAATCACAGTGCTTACAGTAGAACCTGGCCACGCCAGCATCTTCAGTATATTCTAGATTCTCCTGGAAGGTGTCTCGAGTGTCGGTATGGGCCTGGTCTTGAATGTCTTTAAGTTCAGCGTGGTTATTTTCTTCATCATCGAAAACAGTCAGGGCGACGTTGCGAGGTTTAGATCGTGGGTTGCTTTTTCGTTTCCCTACTCTGCCTCCATCACGTGAGCTGGTCGAATTTCTCCCATAAAGTGTGTGGGCAGTGTTGGTGTATATGGGATTTTTTGCCTCAGCATTATAATTGTCTTTACCCTCCAGGTAATTCTCTCCACTTTCTCCTTCATCTTCCATGTCCTCGAGGTTAATGACCATGTCCTCTTGCTGTTGGCTAATCTTACTCTGGAGGTTGTTGGCTATTTCGTCGATACGAGTTCTCTTCTTGACCGGAGATAAATCCAGCGGAAGGTCATTGATGGACTTCCTTGCCGTTTTACCTGCTGTGGGCTTTTTGGAGGCCAAACCTAGAATTGAAGTTTGTGTTTTTTGCACAAAGACTGCCGAGCTGTCCCCAGAGTCCATCTGCTGCTCTGTAACAGGGCTTTGTGAGGTGGCGTTGTAAAGGTCGTCGCAGTAGGAGTGTTTGTGTTGCTGGTGCACCCTCAGGCCTTTTAGAGTGGTGGTGGAGAAGCTGCAGAGTGTGCAGCGGTGAGGGTGATTCTGTTGGTTTAGCTCGTTCAATGCAGCGCCAATCTTTTTGCCATTGACTTTGGAGCCTACACTGGAGCCCCCGTTGACAGGTTCTGCCGAGGAAGAGTCGTCGTTCTGCAGGTCAGGACTCTCATTGGTCAGGTCCATGGTCTCCAAATCCGAGGAGCAGTGGCTTTGCTTGTGCGTGCCGAGCTTGAGGGGGCTGGTGCAAATGAAGGGGCACTCGTCACATTTATAGACCGTGGTTTTTCCTGACAAGTGAATGTTCTCTATGTGGCGCGAGATGCTCCTGCGATGCATGGTGAGGAAGGAGCAGAATGGACACTGGAAACGGTTCAAGTACCTACGGAAGGGGATACCTTTGGTTTCCAGCATCTTGCTGTCCTCCTCAGAGAGTAGCTGCTTGACGGAGTCCCCTGCGAACAGTGGATCGGTCTCATCTACATCATCCTCGTCCTCATCTTCGTCGGAGCAGCTCAGAGAGTCATCCTCGTTTAGCATTTCGATGGAGTCTGAGACGTTGGACGAGGCAAACCTTTGGGACAAAATGGAGGTGCCTGTGCTGTTGGGCATCACTGAATGTAACTGGGAGTACTGAAATGAGGAGAACTCCATTGTAGGCCTGGTCTCTTCAGGTGTTTCCCTTGGCAAAGGGGAAGTGGAGGGGGACACGTCGTTGTCACACATGTCATTGGGCGCTATGATAGAGCTGGCCGGGCTATTTTGAGAGGAAGGGGATTTAGAGCAGCCTGCACTTCTCTCTTCTTCCAGCGGGGGAACAGAGGCAACACCCTTCACCTGGTCACTATGCTTTTGAAGCATGTGGTCAGTCCAGCTGGCCTTTTGATTTGTCTGGAAGGTACACCGCTCACAGGTGAAGGTTCCTTTACACTTTATAGCAGGGAAATCACTGAGTGCTTCGGCTTGCGGGTCTGCTCCTTCAGTCTCAGCAAGTTCTGCTAGCCCTTCAGTGGATTTGGATGGAGCTTTGCTGTGACACGACAAGTAATGCTTACTGATCCGGGAGTGGCGTTGTGACTTGTACGTGCAGTAGCGACAGGAGAAGACTTTTGAACCGTCGTCGTCGTGCTCAGTGACTCGGTAGTGCTGGTTCTCTGAAGTTGGAGAACCAGGCACCTTTCTGCTGTCGTCATCATCATCATCAATTATGTTGTGCACTTTCCTGTTGTGATTCCTTAGGAATCCCTTTGACCTGAAGTAACGGACACAGAACTTGCACTGGAAGAACGGAAGGAGTGATTCTGCAGTGGGTTTGACTGGTGTTTCATTAGATCTAGGGGCCTGTTGCAAGTCACTTTCAGCGGAGTGTGGAACTAAAAAGTAAGAAAAAAAAACAATTAGATTAGACTTTTACTATAGTGCAGGCATGCATGTTTTACTATACAACTACAAATTTAGATTTGGTTAAAACTAGCAATTATGTCTCACTATATTTTTTTTATATTTCAGCAAATGTTAAATGTCATAACATTACAAATAATAATTAGGTTATCTAATGTGATTTACCCTTTTCAGATTTGGGAGGTTTGTAATCTTTATCATTGTTGTCATCCTCCTCTACATCTTCTTCACCTTCTTCCTCTTCCTCTTCCTCTTCACCTTCTTCTAATTCTTCTTCTTCTTTATTTTCGGCTGTACTCCCATCTTCCCCCACCTCAGCCGGCTGCAAGAAGGCCGTGTGAACTTCCTGGATGTGGCTTTTTAGGTCATCGTATGACTCAGCACGGAAGTCACAACCGTCACACTGTAACACCTCCATAGCTGGGGCAGAGAGGCACTCCCTGGAGAATCAGGGAAACCTGCAGGAAGGAAATAGCATAGTTGAAACCACATTAGGGCTAGGTCCTTAGGTCACACAAAAAGCAAGCTGGTAGGTTATTTTATTTGGATTTCCTCATTTTAAAAGCAATTACTCAACTACTTGGCATGGTGAGAATGTATTTTGGAATTGTATTTCTGTATTCACGTTTCACATTGCAATTGGTTTGGTTTCTAAAAAGATCAAGATCTACAAAAAGGAGGAGCCGCGCCAGTCAGACAACATGATAGTGTCAGAAAGAAAAGTATGATTCAGTAGGGCCCCGGCATTACTCCAAATGAAGAAGATCCGATTCTCTTTCTGAGTGTTTGCAGCATGGTTACCAAGAACAATGGTAAGGAGTAAAGAGGGATTACAGCTTGATTTGTTCCATTTTTATTACCCTCAGATAAGCCACAGCTGGAGAGCAGCGCGGCCGCCTAGTATTTACAGCAGACTATGCCGTCAGATTGCATCAAGCCCCCTCAAATGAGATTGAATAAATCCACAGAGAGATGGAGCTTTGAGTCTGTGAGCTATGGTCTGTACGGTTTCTTTTTGGGCTTTGCCACGGAAACACACATATACACAGTTGACAACTATCCATTCAGAACTAGTTTATATACATACATACATACATACATACACATATATATATATATATATATATATATATAGTTGCTCCCTAATCGATTAACTTTATCGTTATCTCAACGTTATTGCATCCAGGGAGTATCGCTCAATTCCAGTCTTAAAAAGGTTTGGTTAGTTGCTTTAAACCAACTCCACACAAGACACAACACAGCTTACCACCGTTGTGACATCAACATAGCCTAAATCAAGAACTTGAGGGGAAAGGAATAAGGAAGAATCCATTTTACAGGGTGTCAAGACATAAAACAACCATCAATAATCTTTCTTTTCCTCAAATGTTCTTCTTACAAATACTAATGTCAAACAAATCAATGCTTTAACATGCCGGAGGCGATTACACTTTTGGATGTTTTAAAATTGAATCCACCGTGAACCAATCTCACTATACCACTTTTGTAAAACATGTATCTTGATGTTAAGAAAGCTATTTAAGCAAAAACGACTTGAGTGTGGCAGAGTGATTGCTTAGATGAGAGTATGACAGTGATTCCACTAACATGTCATCGTTCTCCCCCCCGCCTGATGATAATGTAAAGGCTTGAATTATTTGTAATGATTGCAAGCAAAACTGTATAAAACAAATATCCATTTATGTCATGACGAGAACCATCATATTGTAATGAAAAGCTAACAAAAAGTTGGAATAGAGATACAGCACTAGCCCAGCAATTTGGAATAGAGTTTAAGTATGGTTCTTGCATTTCAACCATAGATGAAGATAGATAGGCTACATAGATTTATATAGATCCCCTCGCATTACAGTAACAAGCAGACATTGGGATTTGTATTTCCAGTTTTTCCAAAACCCCTGCGTGGTGAAATAGTATCTGTTGATAGAACCATTCTCCGCCTGCGGATACATAAGCAGGTGCCACCTGATGCTGAAGCTCACAACTTAAATCAGGCTTTGCTTCAAAACCACGTCCAAAACCCACCGATGGTTCAACAAAGCGATGGAAAACACAGCACACAAAACAGTTGCCGACCGGCAAGCCCGCCCACCAGTTCCCCCACCTTCCAAGTTGTCGCCGCCCCCACCTACCCAGCCAGCCAGTTAGCCAGTAAGGCAGCTCAGTCAGCCCGCCCGTGAAGCTCCATGAGAACAGGCCAAGCTGCCAGTGTGTGTCCCTGAGCAGCCAGGGGCGTCCATTGTTGTTCAGGGTTAGGTTACAGCACAGCTCCACCGGGGGCCCCACCCTCCACCCAGCCTGCTCTCTCTTGGCAGCTCATCATACCCTTTGCTCCTCCTCACTCGGGAACAAACTTGCATTCTAATGCCAGGCTCCTTGACATGGATATCAAGAGAAACCTTGGGAAGTAAGAGGGTAAAAAATGCTAGGAGAAAAAAAAACTGAAAAAAAAAACTACCTCCTAACCTTCTAGACAAGACCATCTGTTGAACTGTGCGTGTGTGTGTGTGTGTGTGTGTCCATCAGTCCCTTCATTGAGCCAAGGTCCCCGTGTCACCCACAAAGTTAATGGGTGGGATTGTGTAACTCCTTTCATCTGCTCAGTCAGGGGCACTCTGACAGGCAGACGAGGCACTGAGCTGCTCAGATACTCCGCTGAGCTCAGCTTCAAGGGCAGCCATTTTAGGAGCATGCCATGTGTGCGCTTAGGTGTACAGCTAGCCCACAACATGGACCCACGGATCTCTGATCCTTCCTCTCAGGCCGGCAGCGTGTGACTTGAGAGCTGCTGACAGAAATCCATTGGCCAGATGTACTGTACCCAAGCCCTCTGCTGCTGCCCACACCAGTCGCCTAGCTCAGCAGAAGCATTTCTCACACCCTTGCCAGCTTTACTGTCCCTGCTCCGTCCATCTCGGAGGAGAAAATGATCTGGCACGATTTTCAGATGTATTCAACTGAAGCCGCCATTTTTATAAGAAGGTCAGAGTGACACGGCGGTTAATGAAAGCTCTTTTTTGAAGAAGGAAAAAATTTATCCAAGCATTATAAATAAATGTGTTTTCATTTCTATGAGTTTTTGTCAAGAGCTGCCAACTAGGCTCTACAAGGAGGTCTAGAAATACCAACACAAAAAGGGCATGGCAGAACTGAATGTCTTTCCCTTCTTTAAAGCTCAGAAAACATCTGCAGCCTTGGGCAGAGAAGAATACAAGGAGTGTTGGCAAATAAAGTAGGAGAAGAAGGGAGAACCATGCTTTTATCGAGGGGGGGTTAAGAGATAGGGAGTGGAAGGCATGGCAGCATGACCCAGCCACCTGGAAGAACTTCCCTTTCCCCTGCCGGCGAGGCCAGCGGAGCACTCAGGACAAAGCCATCTGACTGGGTTCCTCCAGATTCCAAAGTCTACTGACGTTTGTTAATCACCAACCGGTCTCTGTGCATCGGTGAGCGCTGCCAGAAGTCACACCCTCTAGTCAAACTGGCCGGCAACAGCAGCTGCTGCGCCTGAAAGAGGGCCTTTGACTAAAGCCAGCATTAAGCTGATTAGGAGGACAAAGGTTTTGTCCTTAACTGTCCATCACATGGGACAACCTCCCGTACAGTGTATAGGGACAGGAGAACAAGTTATGGATATGTTACATTTCATTGTAACGTTCGCTGTTATCTCAAATACTGTTTTAAAAACTTGCCGTTTTAAAAATACAAATTCGTTTTTATAAACGTTCTTTTTCGTTGGCCAGCGTTTTTAAAAAAGATGAGACCGCATCATAAAGCAATAAACAAACTGTCCTAAAATAGTAGCTAGAGGATCAAATTGAACTGAACTTAGAACATCTCCTCTGAACCAATTAGTGATGGAAAATGACTGGATTGGAGGAGAAAGGTTCTATTGTGTGAGGAGAAGATGAATAAGTTGCGTCACAAGTCTGAGAATGGCAGAATGTTGGCCACTTGCGCAAACATAACATAAAGGACCCAAAGATCAAGATGGATGCTCCTACACGGTCCTGTCATGTCCCCAACATTAACACTGAAGAATGTGGATGTAACTGGTTTTAAGAAGACCTCTCTTATCATACCAAAATCATTTCTCCTATTTATAAAAAAGGCTGGCCTAAAAATGCATTGTTGTTGGTTTGGCAATTTGGCTATGAGTGTCATTCAGTGGGGACTTTCTCTCCTTTTCAATTAATTATATTTAGGCTCAGTCCTACCCAACAAAGCCGTATCTGTCAACTCATGTAAAATGGAAGTTGACTCCTTCACAATACAATGTTTGCATTAGTCATTTGGAAAGGGTGTTACTGTATAGGCAATCTTTACACATGCATGAATGGTTTGATTTGAAAAGCAGCCTTTGAATGAACAAACAATAATAAACTGAATGAACAAACTTACGGATGCTTCAAAATCAATAAAGTGTAGCTGCATTAGACCTACTGATGCATTCTGGCCTAAAGGTGGATTGAAAATATTCTAATAAAACACCAAGACACGTTTACATAAACCCATTGGACATCGGCTGTGAGTCCAGTTCCTATTTACAGTTAAGGCAACATTATAAACAGTATGGACTGCTAACCTTCTCAAACATTACTTTAAACAAACACATTTGGTGAGGGAGTGAGGCTTGTGATGGTCACCTATACCTCAAAGACGAAATAAACAACAGACACAGCCTCCCCAGAGACACCCAGTTATAGACCTAAGCACAGAGCCACAGACAGGGTGACTAACCAGGCCACTTCTTCTGATGTCTGAAAAGAATCACAACCAACAAGCATTTTCTTAGTACTAGCTAAAATAGCTGTGGCTATCAAATAGGCTAATAGGCTATCAAAAGAAAAGAAAGTGTTCCTACACAGCTCCAAAGCCTTCACCATGTATATTTACAATCAAGTAGCAGAGTGGAGCCTTAATGACCTGGTTCAGTTATAATGTGATGTGTAAGCTAAATTGTCAAATCCAGTTAAAAAACACTTTGGAGGATGGGCACAGATTTGGCACTAGAAATGTTTTTTTAAACATCACTGATTTAGTCTCAGAATGTTGAGGGGGGATCCTATGAGTATATATATATATATATATATATATATATACATATA
>JAVQJS010006284.1:0-11564 GCA_036024795.1 Galaxias rostratus | reverse complement strand
TAAGAGACTTGAGACTTGACTTGGACTTGTGAACAAAGACTTGAGACTTGACTTGGACTCGAGCTCAAAGACTTGAGACTTGACTTGGACTTGGAAAAAATGACTTGTGAGCATCTCTGTCAACTAACACGCAACGCGCACTCCGTTATTCTCGTGCACTGAGCTATTTGTGCAGGCAAACATTTTTGCTTTGGGACATGTGTGTGACAGTGATAAAGTTGTTGTTTTATCTGTTTCATGTGGCGGTACATGTTGTCTTATTAACAGAGAGCTTAGTGTTCGCTGCTGCTGTGTTTGTTTTTAAAATGTTTTATTATCTTTGCCATTGGCTTTTGCTGGAATGATCAGGCCTAGGTCAGGTTAGTTTGACAATAGGGTGAACCACGGGACAGAGCCTGCGGCTTCCCATCTCTCCACTTAAGCTGTGCTGATGGTGATTACGTCGGGAGGCCATTGTCCGTAAAACCCCATTCCTCTCCGCGTCCCTCCGACATCGATGGTGAAGCTGCAGAAAGAAGGAAGCTGGTCAGGAAAAAAAATCTGGGAAACTTCCCGTCAATGTGTGCTTCCCCTCTTACGCTGCCCGGCTGCAGCTGGCTTCTGTTCCAGCCCCAACACCGAAGGTTTACTGTTATTCTCCTGTTAGGCAATGCTTTACATGGCTATTAGGCCCTACTGTTATGTGATTTGTCCTTTTTTCTTTATTTTGATTCCGTCTCATTGTATGCCCTGACTGAAAGAAGAAAAACATTGATTCTCACACACAGTGACTGGAAATATGTGACCCTCATTTTGTTTTCCTCACTGATGATGTCCCCTGGTGACGTGGAACTCGGTCGCCTCTCTTCCTTTCTTTTTTCCCCCTCATCCCCCGACCCGTCCATGTTCTGTAGACTCGCAAAGCCAGCCGTTGCCTGGAGGCAAAACCGAATGACTCCTACCCAATTGCATTGATGTTCTCTGAGCGGCAGGCGGGTTGTACACAAGCTATTAGCCCTTATTTTTGGATTGTTTTTGTCCAGCCTCGTTGCTGATTTAGTGGAGTTAAATATTGTGGTTCTGTAGTCAGTGAGTAGGCCCTGTTTATTTATCTAGCTTTCTCAATTGTATTGGCAGGGTATAACAAAGAGTAGGATCTGATATGGATTAGGGTCAACCCAGATTATAGTTTGACAAAATGCAATATTTAACTTTCCAGAGTGTGACTGATAACTCATAAAGAGTATTTGCATAAATATGTTTAATTTATTTTAATAAATTAAGCCCATCCTGTGTTGTTGCTGAAATGCTGCTCTTTCTTTATAATAGTGGGCTTTATATACAAAGGTCTGACAACAAAGAAATTAAAGTTTTCTAGCATTTTAAGGTTTGTCAATGTTTCAACAAAGAGCTTTATGCATTTATGTATTGGTATATGGGTCTAGACTTCAATCAATTATTTACACAGCCTACGGAAGACAGCAGTTCAATCCGAACCATGTTTTTAACATATTTTCAGCAGAAAATAAAGCTTTAATGGTCTGGTATGTGGTTACTCTATTTGGCAATCCTCTTTTCATAATCCACATTATGGTACCATGGCCTTTATGCCCCCAAATCCACTGAGTCAAAGCAGATGATCCCGGGTGGGCGCTGCAGTGTTCTGCTGTGGGTACGGGAGATGGCGGAGGACTTAGGGCCCACTCGGGGTGCCTTAGGTTGGAAAAGGAAGGCGATAAGGTTTAAACCCCTCATGTCATCAGTGGAATGATTAAGACAACATGTCAGGTTAAAGAGCGCCTTTTAGTTGATTATCCTATATTCCATCCTACTAATTTGTCTGAGTGGTCTCCCAGGCTCTATGAGTGACTGAGTCCGTTTGTATGAAGGAACTGTGTTCTCTATCTTTCCTTTTGTGTAGGTGGTGTTCCATGATGTTGCGGTTCTGACCCAGAAGCTTTTCCCCATTGTGGAGGCCATGCAGAAGCACTTTAGCGCTGGCTCTGGGGCTTACTACAGCGACGCCATCTTCTTCCTGTCTGTGGCCATGCACCACATCATGCCTTTAGGTAATGCTTCAGTCCACCAGTCAGTTTGCTGTGGTTGGCCATACCACCATTTCATTTTATAACAAAACTCTTAAATCTTAAATCAACAAATTAGATAATTTAATTTCTATATATCCGATTCAATTCATATGTATTTCAATGGATGTAGTAGAGAAATGTCCTGTTATTTTGTGTTTCTCTTTGGGAGCGTATCTTAATCCGCTTGCATTTTTTACTGTTGGCTAGCGCTTCACGCACCTGGGCCCTCAAGCAGTTCCCAAAGGTACCGATATTCATGACTACCCACAGTCCATTCGAATCGAGTCCCAGTGGTCTGACTACCAAATAGAATTTGCCTATTATATACACTCCCAAAAAAGAGTTGTGTATATCAGGGGAAATTTGCTCTCAAGGTTTAGAGAATGATCTGGCTTGCATACTCCAACGCATCGCAATCTCTCTTACATTTAAACACATTTACACAGATCCTTTCCCCTGCCGTGCTGCTTCGCATAAACCAGGAAAGGAGCAATCTGTTAACGCGTGTGTGTGTGTATGTGTGTGTTAGTGTAAAGGGTAGTCGGGATGCTCACAAGCTGGATAGCGCAGCCTAGACGCAGCCTAGACGTGGCACGGTAACCGGCCTCCACAGAGAGGGAGGGGGGAAACGGACCAGTTCCCTTTGAGCGGGATTGCGGGACGTTGCCCCCTCGTCCTTGCCCCTTCCTTGCAGTAGGGGGCGCTGGCACCGGCCCCCATCGCGCCCTCTCGTTGTTCCGCCCCAGTGAACTGACAGCATGGGGTGGCACTCAACAAGAGGGCCAAGTGACCGTGCCTTTTGGTGCCTTATTGATGCTCACCGCAGGACATCTACCTCTCGTCACACAAACAGAACCTCCGTTTTTGGCTCCCTTCTGGGCAGAATGACGCACGGCCGCTGAAAAAAGAGGTTCTGACCTATCCCATTAGAGGTGAGATTGATTGTGTGTCAAGGTTTGAGACTATACATTCAATATGTTGTACTACAATCCAATAAAACATAATTTCCCCCTTAGCTTATGAGATTGGTTTCTGGCTCAGTGGATGTTGCAATACTGATCCTCTCCAGTGGATTTGGAAAATGTCAGTGTTGTGGCAAGGCAATGTGCAGTGTTTGTTTTATTTCAGTTTAAAGTGGCAATTGGTGTGTGTTTTGCCCTTGCGTGAGACAAAGTGGGAACATAAAGAGTGTCTGGTTTGTTGTTAGTAACTACTTGTTTGTCCTTATAAACACACTGAAAGCTTGGGGAAATTAGGTTGTGCCATTGTCATTGTATGTTTAGACAGAGACTTAATAGAGCTGAATAGTACAAGTGCGACCTGTTATTCTGAACAACAGTTTCGTCATGCATTGATTTATTTGGGAAGAATCGGAATTTCCAACGGACTCTGCATTCGGCCTAAATTTGGCGATATGATCAACGGGTGAAAAACAAGTGTGTAATTCCCTGGAGGAATGAAGGAAGGCACCAGTGAATGTGCACTATGGAAAGATTTCACAGTCTTAATTAGATAGTAATGAATTACTTTAATGAGCTATGAGAAAGCGCTCATTTGCGGCAACGGAAATAGCTGTTCCGTGTTACATCACCCCCGTCCCCCAGAGGTGTCAACGTGCCATGGCCTGACTGTCCCCGGCCACCGCAACACCTCTTTCCCACTTAGCCCTGAACAAAGTCAATTGCCCACTTTAAACCATCGCTTAAACGCGGTTCAAAGTCACAATCGTTGTCCGCAAATGAGTTGAATTGGCTTGTTGATGTCTGCACACCATGGAATGGTTGCTTGGTAGATGTAACCCATTCAGAGGTTTTATCTTGTACAGAGTCCGATGTTTTCGTATTTGCCCTTAAATTCCATTACATTTGGTTGTCCGTCTTTGTTTGATTCCGCACAGCTCTTCATTGTGAGCTAAATGAGATCCATCGAAATATCTGTGCCTCATGGCATGCGTTCCACTTTAAAAGTGCTGCAGGCGAAATGACCTCACATTCTTTGAAAGTGGTTCTGCACGGCTTACATGGTCCACATGTCAGTTGGCTTATTTTAAAGCCAATACCGGACAACTTCAAGGAACTGACAGAATATTATCAGGCATTTCTACGGACACCCGCAGGAGGGCCTGTCAGTCTGTGTTATTTCCTCCTCAATCCACCATGCACTGCTTCTAGCTACTGTATCGAACCTTTCCAAACACCCGTATCAATAAAGCCTGTTTTTCTAGGCCGGGTCACTGGAGCCGGATGGGCTGTGTGGTTATGGACTGGTGCAGGCCAGACTCGGCATGGATAGGGTTGACCAGGGTGAACCAGAACTGGTGGAGGACAGACGACCATTCGTTATCGGTTGTTGGTGTACCTTTTGCTCGATTTTAAATTGTATCAGAAATTGCCCCGAGCATACTGTACCTTTCATCAATGGTGATATGTTTTGGAATATGAACACACGTTGTTTCATACTCAATAGAGCAATGTTTGCTACCAATGTGATTTGATTTTTAACATAATTATATTGATTTTGCGTGATTGCCTTAGCATATCAATAATAACGCAGTACAATATAGATTGAACAAAATCTGCTCCACAAATACACCACCAACATAGTCTGTTCAAATTCATCTGCAGTATAGGGGCTAGTACGTGTAAATAAATGGTTGGTATTTGGTAGGTTAAAAAACTGATTCCCATCTCTGTGTTGTATACTGTGATGTTGACTACTCCCAAGCATGTCAAATCTCAAAGCCATTTGAAACGAGCCTTCACTGCGAATCTCTGCGTTGCCTTTGACTCCCAGAGCTTCTCTCACCCTGTTATCAGAGCTCACGCTCACGTACAGGCCCTAAGCGATGACGTAAGACAAAGCATTAGAAGCTAGCCTCAGTGACCCGCTCTCTGCGGGCCCTTCTGTTGTGGCAAAAGTACCTTTTGTTGCCGTTGTCATTCGAAGGTTTAGACCAACACAGGACAGCAGACTGTGTAGTCCACTCGTAGCCCGGAGCGAGGCGCTGTCCGGCTAATCACGTTAAGCCCCCCACCGTGCCTCTCCCAACATCCCACAGACACGGTAGCTGGCGGCTACTACGCTGTGAAAATGGAAAGCCGAGATAGATGTTTCCCCTCATCCTTGGTAATCGTTCCCCTTTTTTATTCAATACATGAGTCATTGGAAAGGGTTGAGCTGGATGGGGGGCGGGTTGCAAAGGAGCCTGTACACCAGTTGGCTTGTTTAAGTGCTGGCTAGGGGAATAAATGATGAGTTCAAAGAAAAACCGAAGCCTGCACTCTGTCAGTAACGTGCATCCTCTGTTTTTCCTTTAATCTGAGGGCTGGATTTATTGAAGGCCGAATTGCTCGTGGCAGCCGGGCGGGTAATGACAAAAAGAAACAAAGAGAGCAAACCCTCTCAAAACAAAAACAAAACTGATTTTGTTGTTTTACCCTTTGGGATAACTTTTTGTATTCGATTCTTTTGGATAGGTAGATGGTCTCATTCCTTGCCATAAGCCTGTAGGGCGACACAAAGGCCTACTGTGTGCTGCTCAACTCTAGTGACCGGTTGACTGGTTGTCATGGCCATGCTGCTTCACTGGGCTCCAGGAGGAGGGGTGCGGTGTCAGTGAACCCTTTGTTGACCCCGTTCACTTCTAGGAATAGGCACTGCCTCTTTCATTTCATCTTTCTAAAGTTAAATGTATTCTTCTTTCTTCCTTCTTTGCTTTTACCTTCTCTCTACAGAAACAGATGAGGGGTAATGTTATCCAGTCTTTCGCTGTAACGTTACCCCAGGGTAACGGAAATTCCGCAGCCCCCTCTTTACCAATTTGTATGGCCCCATTTCATCCTGCACTGACAGACACTGCTGATCGGGAATTTTAGCCGAGGTGATTCATTTTGAGGCTGTATTAGATTCTGGTTGTCTAGAGAAGCTGTACTCATCACTCACAGTCCAGTCTGTTCCAGAGCTGCTACGTAGACTGGAGGTGCATGTGTTCTTTCTTTCCCTTCATTTATAAACTATGAGACAATCGTAAACCATCACATTGACACAATTTTGTCGCGACCCAAAACTCCTCGTCCGGTTGTCTACTCTCCCACGGCAAGTTTTGTTAAGCCCCCTCTCAGATTAAGCAAACCGTCATTTGCCAGTTATGGATGACCCTTAATTTTTTTACTGTGAGCTTTTCCATTTTGAATGGCAGCATATGAAGGCATTGTGGCTGACTGCATGCTTGCATCCAGATGAGAGGAAAGGACAAAGCAGACTGGTGATGTTTCACGGAGGGTTGTTTCCGCAACTTGTTTAGACAAGGATTGGCCACCCGAATTTTTTTTTAAATCTCCCTAGCGTTAGCCTCTAGTTTGCCAGCCTCTTCCTTGTGGTCACTGTCCATTGTTCCAGTTTCAACAAGCTTAGTTTAGGCTGAGGCCTTGTTTTTCTTTTTCAAAGTGCAGGCCCTTTGTTTCTCTGCTGGTTTTTCCAATCCAGGCTTTACAAAGGCCCCTGGCCCCTATTGTGACCCTTAACACTCAAAATGGGCTCCAGACATGATCATATATGCATGGAATTCATTGTGCTGCGTCAACTATCATCAGTTCACAACAGTACAATTATAGGCATTATGCTCCTTGAGCATGGAATGGCTAGTGGAATATATACGCTATTATGTCATCACCATCCAATCAGTTATGAGTTGCAGGCAGGAATGTTAAACAAAAGTTGTTAAAGTACAAAATAACTCTTACACCCTTTTCAAGAAACTAGTTTTTGAATTTTGTCAGATTTTTACTTGCGGTAGCAAGTCTTTGCTCAGTCTTTGAGACCAGGCGGTGTTCGTGGCACACCAACGCACCACCTGAGCATTTCCTAACCTTTTATCACCATGCCAACCTGTGAAAAACAGGAAAGGGAAGCAATGAACAGACAGACAAAAATTTGTTTTTCCTGGAAACTGTTGGTTGAGAAATTATTTCTGCTCAACAAATAGCTCCTTGAAGCACAGTATAATAGCAACCTGGCAACCACCATCACCAGGGTTTATAAAATGAAACATGCCATGTACAAATCACTGTTAAAGACTTCTTTATTTTATTAAACAACAATTTCTATAAGGTTAACATTTACTTATAGCCCCCTTTTGGTGTCTGTGCGTGTGTGTGTGTGTGTCCTACAGACCTGCAGCGCATGGTGCAGCTAGACCTGGATTTGAAGTACAGGACCAACATCAGAGACCTCTTCCAGGAATTTGACCACTTCCCTCCCGGTGCCGTGATAGGGATCGCCAGAGAGATGCAGCCGGTCTACAGGTACTTGATTTGCCACTGGCACTTTCTGTGTGGCTCCGTGTCAAGCCTCGCTGATATTCTTACAAGAACTCACCCAAGCATCTTTGTTGCGATTCTGTTTAAGCGATAGTTTCTTGTGGCCTGCATTTAAAGTTATTTCCTCTTGAACAGTTCTAGGATTATTTCTAAATGTATTTATTAATATGTGCGTGTCTATTTGAATACCATGTATGTCTTGTAACGACATACAAAATGCACTTTGACGGAGAACAACACACCCAGCCCTGTGAGCTTGTGGGCCTGGCCTGGCCGGGCAGGCGGGCGGTGGCATTAAACGGGCCGGTCGATGGGGCCACGTGGCTCCAACCACAGCCCAGGGAAAGGCAGCAGCAGCAGCTAAAAGCCAGCAGCGGGAGATGGCACCTTTCATGTCGAGGGTTGTTTCCTGACCACAAGTTCTCACCAACATGACAGTGACAGGAGCTGGCAGGCGCATGCCCCAACCACACACACACGTACGCACACACACACACACACACACACACACACAAAGAGAAAGGAATAGAGGACCGGGTGGGTGGCAGTCAGAGGGGACAGGAGCGTACACAGAAAAAGAGAGACAGAGAATCCAAGTGAGGGGGTTGGGTCTCTAAAGGAAACTAATGTGAGTGCTCTGACATTCTGAAGGTCACTGTGCTTTTTGGCTGCAACAACAGGAAGCCTGTGTTTGAGTGCTTGAGCGTGCATCCGAGTGTGTTTTCAGCCACCGTCATCCTTATATGATCCCCACAGGTTTCTTTTATTCTACTCGCATTAATCCCCCTGTTTTTCCCCTCACAGATTGAATAGTTGTTGTTTTTTAAGGGAAGACAATCTGCTGTCACCTACTGTTGCACGTCTGGGAGCTCCCAATCCAGCTGCCTCGGTTCTGTAAGAAGTCGTTGTACTGTTTGCGTTCATGGGACAAAGGTGATCTGTGAACCCACATGGTTGCAACAAACAAAACGCCCTCCTTTAATATCTCTCTAATGCAGCGAGGGAGTTCTCCTTGACCTCTGGGATATGGCCTAGCTGTTCGGGTTTGCATGGGGGGGGGGGCAGGCTCGGAGAGCAGCCATGGGCATATACAATCACGCACAGGTGAGGAGTCACCGCAAATCAGTCAACGTGGCAACCCGTACATAACAATGCTGGCGGGGTCAGGCTGTGGAGGCCTTGCTGTCTATGTTTATTCGTCAGCTCTTTTAGATTGGTCGCTGTCTTTGCCGGTGTCAATTTGCCAGCTCGGGTGTGAGTTTCACATGCACAATTCAAATGCGCAAACGTGTGTCCTTAACGGATCCTGCTGACCTCGTTTCATGACGTTGACGAGACAACCGCTTCTTCGTGGCATTGAAAGCTGAATAGAAATAGTCCGTCTCAAGAGTGTAACTCTGAAAGAGGAGCACGATACTCTGATTTCTCTAAGTTAGGGAGTTCACCTGACGGTCTTGTCTTCAATAGGCCATAGTCCTTGGACCCACTCTGGGACTAAACACAACAGTCTAGCTCTGTCAGCGATTCCTGTTTGCGTCTCTCATGTCTGTCCCCCCCCCCCCCCTCATCCTCTGGTCCCGTCGTCCCATGGCAGTGTGCCAGCTCCACCGGCAAACAACAAGGCAACATTCCCAGACCATTGTTTATTCCAACCTTTTCAAAAACACGTCTGTGTCACGCTTTAGAAATGTCCGCATAGGCGCGCGTCCCCGGATAGCTGTAAACGTGTTCCCACACAGCGGGGAATGTCATGCCTCTTACAGTACGACGTGACGAAAGGAAACACCGTGTCTAAGCCAAGTGTTGGGAAGGTTTACCGCCCGCGGTTTGCAGAGAATACGAGAGGATTCAGGTCAGCGGGAGAACGCTAGTGCCAAATGATTAAAAGACTGCTGTGTGAGGATCTGTTCTTTCTCCCCCATCTCACAGATTTTGTCTTGGGTGGGGGGTTGGGGGGTTGGAGGGAGGTTTAATGAAGACATGTTGTTGGGCAGCGTACCAGGATGATCTAACATCATATTGAGATGACGTAGGCTCGTTATTCGTTCCGATGCTTGTTCTTATAGCGCAGCCTCTGTGACTTGGCGACAAATCCGTGGTTCAATAAAGCATCGGTGCTCTTCCTTCACGTCCTCTCCGACCTTTGGCTCGCGGCGTTATTGGATTTGTGGATTTGACATGCTCCTGTGTATAGGAAGCTTAGGTGTGTGTGTGTGTGTGTGTGTGTGTGTGTGTGCGTGGGTGTGTGTGTGTGTGTGTGGGGGGGGGGGGCACTTTGTGCCTAAGTGTGTGGGTTCAGCTGTTAATTCTAAAACGCGTCTAGAAGGTGTTCGACAGGCTTGCCCATAGCCATTAAAGAGAGGGAATTGATTGTTAGATGGCTAGAGAATGAACCCCCGGGATCTACTTCAGTTGGATACTTTTCCTGCGTTCAATAATCTCCTCATGCACACACACATACACACGTATACATGATCCCGTCTGCCCATTAGAACGCACACACTCACAAGAAAACCCCCCTCCCCCTAACGAAAGCCACCAATTAGCCTATGACGCGTCAGTCACTTGCGGCGGGCAGGGGGGATCTGTGTGCCAGCGCCCTGCCCAGATTCTGACAAGGAGGCCCGGTAATCGGAAGCCTCGTCATCTTCAGTGCTCTCTCTCATATGCCTTGGTGTCAGCGCAGGCAGAAGGTAGAGGTCTCACATCTTCTCTCCATATCACCGGCCCACAACGGTTCCCCATGAGAGTCGTCACAGGAGGGGGAACAGAAAGGAAACAGAGAGAATACTCAGCGATAAGAACGAAAAGGGAAGGGATCCAATTTAGCAAAGGCTTGCATATCATCAATCTTGCACCTGCTGCGAAAGCGATTTTGTCAACTTTTCTTTTCTCTCGAGGTGCCGCGCGTGGACAAGATGAATGCTCCACCGTGCTGCTTAAAAGACATTTGCTACCCAATGATACAACCCAATGGCTGGGTAATTTAGATGAATGTATTTCAGGTAGGGAGCACTGCGGGTTTTTTCTACACCCAAAGCACTTAATGGCTCCCAAGTGACTGCTGAGCAAAGCAAAGGATTATTAAGCCAGCAAACTTGTTTGGTCCTTTATTCTCACTTGCTTTTGTCCCAGTGATTGTACAGTATAGAAACCTCACAAACAACGTCAGACCCTGGAGAGATCTCAACATGAGCCTTTCCATTCGATATTTTTGTCATTTATATTTAGATTAACTCTCCTGGTCCCTGTACTATCCTATACTGATAGACATGTTCCATAGACTTATTGACTCTTTCCCCTGCGGACCTCTCCAGGTAATGACAGCCTGTGTAGCCACAGGGCAAATGTGTGACAGGACCAACACTGTCCCCGTCCAGGTTGTATTCCCTATTAAGGTCACGTGTGTGTGTGTGTGTGTGTGGTGTGTGTTTGTGTGTGTTGTGTGTGTGTGTGTGTGTGTGGTGTGTGTGTGTGGTGTGTGTGTGTGTGTGTGTGTGGTTTGTGTGTGTGTGTTGTGTGTGTTTGTGTGTGGTGTGTGTATGTGTGTGTTTGGTGTGTGTGTGTGTGTGCG
The DNA here is from genome assembly GCA_036024795.1 of Galaxias rostratus. Taxonomy (NCBI): domain Eukaryota; kingdom Metazoa; phylum Chordata; class Actinopteri; order Galaxiiformes; family Galaxiidae; genus Galaxias; species Galaxias rostratus. The sequence goes on along the minus strand of JAVQJS010006284.1, from coordinate 606 downwards.
TGGTTTGTGTGTGTGGTGTGTGTGTGTGTTTGTGTGGTGTGTGTATTTGTGTGTGGTGTGTGTGTGTGTGTGTGTGGTGTGTGTGTGTGTGTGTGTGTGTGTTTGTATGTGTGTGTGGTGTTTGTGTGTGAATGTGTGGTAGGGGGTGGTGGGAGGGGTCAGGTGAAGAAGGAGCTTAACTCAGCTCAGCTGTTCTGACACCCTCACACCCACCACCAACTGACTCTCAGTTAAGGGATTCTCTCTTCATGGTGGGCGACCTTCGCTGTGGCTGAATGACTTTACAGGATTGTGAGTGCTTGTGTGTGTGTGTGTGACTGACAGAGACTGACTAGGGGCCTTTGGCCAAATGTGGGTATGGGCTTGGTGACAGATTGAGCAGTTGCGTGCCTCTCTCCTGGGCTGTAGACACGCCAGCCTTTACTTAAAGCTGTGGTCTCATCAACCTGGCCAGAGTAACGCACATAAAAGACCTACTGCGCGTGCGTGCATCTATACACACACCCACACAAACATACACACACACACACACACACACACACACACACACACACACACACACACACACACACACACACAGTGTCAGTTTGTATGTCTAGATGAATC
>JAVQJS010006229.1:0-14112 GCA_036024795.1 Galaxias rostratus | reverse complement strand
TGCTGTGCTGTTTTTGACTAACAGTCTCTGATGGGACATGTCCTATGGTGTCTTTTTTGATTAATTTAGATTACAAACCAGAAAACAGCACAATAATACTCTAGAACTTGAAGTGTTTGTGTGGTCACGATCCGGGACTCCCAGGATAGAAACTTCTCCTTACTACTACTACTCCTTAATGTAAACATGGCATAGTACTCCTCATCATGGCAAGGGCTGTCTGCATCTGTCTCTCAATCCATTGAGCAGCACAGAGTGCAATGCAAGAGAGAAGAGCCTTAATGAGATTGTTTGCCAAGTGGTGAAGAGAGAAATGGATTTAGCTTCAGGAACCAGCAAGGGATGAACAGTTTAACTCTGTGCTGTCAGGAGTTCTGCAAACATGAACACTAACCCAATATCCAGCCATTTGCTCACTGTTTTTCTGCCATCCAGCCATTTCACAATCATTCCATCGTATCCTTTAGCCATTCAACCACATAGTCACTGTTAATCCGTTCGGGTAAACTACTTCAAGCAGGCTTTCATTCTATTTAATTGAATCTAAGAGCATGTACATGACTCCTGTTGCTACATTTCAGACCTAAGTGACATCACTTTCAATGATATTATAGAGTGTTGGTCTGCAGTGGATCACTACTTCCCCCATGTTTACTTAGAAGTATGTTTATTTCACTGTAATCCCCGGTCTTGGCCAGCCAGCCAGGGCAGTCAGATGACAAGGGCTAATCTCCACCTGGTAATATGGGATTAAACCCAGCACGTAGGCCCTAACCAAACACAGCGCTAGCTGCAGGGGAGTTTGACAGGAACAAGAGAGGAGAAGAAAGCTAAGAGGTGTAATAGGTCGATGGATGTGGATCAAGTCAAGGAAACAGGAGTCAAAAATATGTCGACAACTAAGAGGAAACGGAGATAGGAAAATAGTTGTCTTGCATGATCTTTCTATCTCATCCCATCTTTTTGATCTGTTTTATCTGTGTATCAGTGTACAGTTTATAGAGGGTTTTAGAGGTTTGGTAAAAGAGCTATAGTGCATCTGGTGATACTCTTCCTGTCCATGTCTGTTTAGAGTATATATCTCTCTGTCATGCCAAACAGGAAGCAATGCCTCAAGATGTTTCTCGCAGTTTGAAGTCACATGCTAGCTCACCAACCACACTTCGGCAGCCATCAAAACACATGCATGTTTTCTCTTTTTTTTCTTTAGTAAGTAAAACATAGTAAGTCTAACCTCATTTATAGAGGTGTGGAATCAAGCCACAGCTGCATTGCAGGGATAATATATCTCTTTCACAGTGAATGAGTCATACTTAACTGAACTTACAATATGTTAATTCTATTGTTTTAAAGGCCTCTGCTCTTACTTAAGCTCTATAGCCACAGAGGAAGTGCTTGCCAAATTCAGAGAATAGCTCTCCCAAAACCTGAAAAAAACACCATCCAATTTAGCACTACTTCCTATTTTAACTTCCTTTCTTGGAAAAATACTGCCACTAGGTCTGTCACTCATAACATGAAGTCTAAAACAACTGAGAGAAATGTATTATATTTTATACACGTTTTTTATTTCACAATTTTTGGAACAAAGTGAAGTGTGATTTTAAAGTGCTAACCCGAAGGCCAGGTTGAAAACAATGTAGATTAAAATTTGTAATTGAAAATACACATATTCTACTTTTGATTCCTCAGCGAATTGTCTATGATGCCTTGTAGCCCTAAAGGGCATTGCTGTGCTGTCAGAAGGCCAGCTGCATAATTTGGCTGATGCAAAGTTGTTTTCAGTGATGCGCAAAGTAGAGCATGGACAGGCTAGATCACAAACAAATCCTGTGCCCGGCCTTCTACATGGATTACTGCTTACATAACTAACAAAAAGGACACATATACCCGATTTATGAAAATGGACAGACTTGTTATCCAACCGCACGCATGAATGGCTGTATTAGTCTGAAGATTGCAAGACCACAGATCACGTGTATATAGTAGCAAGAGTTGTAGAGAAAGATAGACACACTTGCAGTCAAACAAACATTAACATGTAAACGTGCAGATTTTTACATATACAAATACACAACTATGCAGAGAAATTTCACCTAGTACCCCATTGCCTGTATAATTCACATACTGTCTTGTAATGTGCTTTTAATGTGATACAGGAATTGATATTCCCAACATGCTATTGTGTCACATTTGAGCTCTTTCTATAACTTTCTCTACAAACAGGCAAAAAACGGCAGTATTAGATGAGGCTGTATTAGATTCCATCTGAATAAGAGCATGTTTATGTACCGACAGTATACCAAACATTACATATTACACATTGTATAGAAATCAATGTATATTAACATTGTGTATATGAAGTAAATCAACAGAACCTGACCTATTATTAATGATTTCCACTTCACCTATTTAAGGTTCGTACATGGATCTATTGAAGGACTCCTATGCCTTGACCAAATAAGGAAGAAGTCATTATTTGATTTAAATCCACTGTCAAATAATAAAGCCTCATTTGAAAAGCAGGGGTGAAGATTTAAATGAAAGTCAAATATATCAAAGGTGCTGCAGGACAAGAAAAACACATACTATGCAGAAGAAAAAAACATGCCATTATCCATTCACACACTCCTTTCCTGCTATTTATCTCAATCCCTTCACCATGAAAACCTTGTTCACTGTAGGATGTAGCCAAACCAGACTACGACCAATAATACAGAGTACAGTGAGTGACAAGAAAATTCATGGCAAGTTGTTGAGTTATTACTGTAAATACTATTGCTCTAAGGCTTTCTATCTTTAGAGAAAGCTATTGCTGTTGGATATGCTGCAGCATTAACTGGGACGTTAATTCCAACAACACGTGTGATCTGTGCAGTTGCTAAACCACGATAAAGTTTGGACAGTCTCTGGTAGAGATGATTAGCTGGTTATGACTCAAGATTGTCAGGTCAGGTCAGGTCAACTTTTCTTTTACTGTAAAGAACACAAACCTTTGAAAGCTGGCCCACTGTAGAAAAAAAGGATTGCCTTTGCAAAGCAAGTTTGAGTATGAATTGCATGGACAGGTGCACAGGCCTCACGTGTGACAAGAATTCTTCAGTAATTATTGCTAGCTAATAACAATAATATTAAGGTCAACACTTACGATCATTTAAATAACAACAACACTAATCATATTTTTTATTCGTGTTAATACAAATGTATTATTATAATAATAATGATTGTTAAAATCCACAATGTATCAATCCTCAATCATCAATCAATGAATCAATCCCTAGACAACTCAAGGCCATGTAGCAAATTGTTTAAATTATGGGCTGATGCGCCGTAAATTAATTACGCTGGGCCACTGTGGACACCATTGGAATAGCAAGAGTGATAAGATAACTTGATCCTTAACACTGTTGATAGAGACAAAGGCTCACAAGTTCTAAAATGATTAATTAATAAACCAAGTTATTAATTAACTAAACGAATCATCAAAGTAACATTCTATTTTGATGTTTTAGAAAGAATGGTGTGTGAATCAGATAGCCCTGTTCTCGTAATTTTCTCTTAACTAAGAATCTTTGTATGTGTTTGAATGATTTGTTATGTTGATATAAAAGTTATGTAAGCTGTTTTTATCTGAGTGTTAAAAAACTTGTGATGTCTTCAAGTAATGTCTTGGGGCTGTTCAGTGTGCTTCAAGAATTTAGATCAAAATGGGATGAAATGTAGCTGTGCTACAACCATGCAGAGTCACTGCGTGTTGCTGCTGTCTTTATCGGCAAGCAAGGATATTTATTTTGAAAAGAGAAAGGGTTTTCAACTGCTAATTTCTCTCAGAACTTTACAAATACTACTTATTTGACCAGTACCGTAGGTCTGGCTAAGCTATCTCAGCACTATAGTTGTACTGATAATGAAGGCTTCCTCTTACTGCCTGCTGAAATAACTGATTGTGTGTGACAGCCCTTCCAGTGGCCCACAAATGGACAAAGTATGATGTCATCTCAGCACAGACTCCTTTATTTTCTAACCGAGACTGTAAAGACATTAAGACAGAGGAGCTATTGTATTGTAGAGCATTACTGTGGTATGTGTGTGTTGCTTCGAGCATGTGTGGTACCATTGAAAGTAGCGTGGGAGAGCGAAAGGTCTTTGGCCACACTTTCTCATATCTATGAGTCCATCTTTAACCTCTGAGGAGATTGTTAGGCACTTGTTACCCGTCTCTGTCATTGTAACGTACATCCTACATTCTGGAATCTGTTATGCACAGGGTGTGTGGGCTCTAGTTACCAGTTGACATCGTGGGTATTCTCTCATTCCACTGTGTGTATGTTCTGTAACAGAAAAGCAGTGATCTAATGCATTCTTATTCATTCAATTTAAAAAGAGGATTTGTGGAGATGCGTGTTGGGTCATACTTTCGTCTAGGTTTTTTTTGTTTCTCAGTTTCTGGTGCTGAAGTTGGCACAATGTAAACTAATAGTGAGGGGTCACACCTTATTTCCATAATGTATTATGTAAACTCCATTCAATATATTTTGCAAAGATGCGAATGGCAATGATTAGTAAAGGGGAGGGATATTAAAATAAGGAGCAAATTGGACAAATTAAACCGAGACACACGGTGGTCATTGCATGTATAATTTTCAGTCTCTTTACAATGACAAAAATTCTTAAATTTGGGGCACTGAGAGAAATCTAGCATTAGGACAATTACAATGGTAGAGGTTGGGTGGGAGGAAAGTTTGCTTTAAAAGGTGGCAAGGGCATGGATCAGAAGAATGTCCAGCGGGTTGGGTGCACAGGGGTTAAACCTTAACTTGAACACGTGGGAGGTAAAACTTGGCAATAAGGGTGTGCTAAAGTGAACTTGGATTGAGTGCTGACACAGGATGGGAGGAAGTTTGTCATTGATGACAGGGACATAAAAGCATGTAGTGGTGAGAGGCAGCAACAGGAAGTGGGAGGGAGAATGACAGACCGGAGGGTTCTATATACCAAAGCCTACCAGCCTTGACATTTAGGTTTTATGTGACCTGTTATTGGTAAGCAAGGTACTACTCATCTATTTTCTTTGTTGTACATCATACCATTGTATTGAGCCAACGAGTGGAAAGTGACGGAAAGAATTCCAGGCCCAGTCTCTCCATGTCATTGAGTGTGACATGCTTAAAATAGTATGAGCATGCTGCAGATGATATATGTGGCTTAGAATGCCAGTGCATGCCATGTGTGTGATTCCAGAACCCCACTAATCCTCAACATACCACAGTGACATTCTCTGTGGGACACTCGTGTTCTCCCTGACCACTGCTGTGGAGAGGAGGCTGAAGGAGTCCATATCAAAGGCCAGTGTGTCAGTCATTGCAGCATACTATTCCTTTGCTGATAAGGCACAGGGAGTGGCTTGTTTTTACAGCAGTACAGCCACCCTACTGGAGAGTATCTGTCTAAATCATGTGTTGTAATCTCTATAAAAATCCCATTTGTTGGGTGTTTGAAAACATGTAGGAATTCATATATGCATTTATGCAATTAATGCCCCTTTTGCATACAGTAAACAATAATTTATCATGATATCTGTAAGTCTATACATGATAAACATGTGAGGTTCTTATATGATCCCAGCATTGTGTATGAATCAAATAAAGTTCTCACAAAACTTTGACCCCAATTAACTTATGTCAACATATGTAAAATGCATATGACAACAACGTATTGCATGTAGGAGTCTCATTTTAAACATATATGGGAAATATGTCCCATTGTATGATTTGAGATGGAAGTATATGTTAATTCCCAAAAATGATTTACTTCATTTATATCTACTTATAAAGGGCAGCAGGGTGGTGCTGTGAGTAGCGCTGTAGCCTCACAGTAAGAAGGTCCTGGGTTCGATCCCCACCTGAGGTTTGCATGTTCTCCCCGTGTTAGCGTGGGTTTCCTCCCACAGTCCAAAATCGTATCGGTTCATTGGTAAGTCTAAATTATCATTATTTGTATGTGAGTTGTTGTATGTCTATGTGTTATGTATTTCTCACAAGATCTTGACCACATTTATTTGTCAACATAAACAAAATGAACAAAACATTATAAAATATGTATAATTCACGCTATAAACATACATGGTTTCTTATGTGTTCTTACAGGTCCCACTGCTTGATTTGTGTAAAAAACATACAGTATATTAATTCTAACAAAATTGTTTACCCCCTTTGTGTAAACATATACAAAATGTAAATGAAAACATTATATGTACAACGCATCTGGAAAGTGTTCACAGCGCTTCACTTTTTCCACATTTTGTAATGTCATTACCTTATTCCAAATGTATTAAATTCCTTTTTTTCCTCAACATTCTATACATGATACACCATAATGACAACGTGAAAAAAAAAATGCAAATGTTTTAGAAATAAATAATTATGAAACAACAGGTTCATAAGTATTCACAGCCTTTGCCTTGAATCTAAATGGCTAATTAAGCGAAGGTGCCTCCTGACTGGAGTCCACCTGTGGTAAATGCAGTTGATTGGGCATGATTTGGAAATGCACCCACCTGTATTTATATGGTTCCAAGGTTGACAGTGCATGTCAGAGCACAAACCAAGCCTTAAGTCAAAGGAATGGTCTGTGGAGCTAGGAGACAGGATTGTCTTGAGGCACAAATCTGGGGAAGGGCACAGAAGCTTCTTTTCTGCTTTGAAGGTACCAATGAGTGCAGCGGCTTCCATTATCTGTTAATGAAAGAAGTTTGAAACCACCAGAACTCTTCCTAGAGCTGTCTGGCCATCCAAACTTAGCGAATGGGGTAGAAGGGCCTTAGTCAGGGAGGTGACCAAGAACCAGATGGTCTCTCTGTCAGAGCTCCACATATGGAGAGGAGAACCTTCCAGCGGGACAACCATCCCTGCAGCAATCCACCTATAAGCCCTGTATGATAGTGGCCAGATGGAAGACACTCACTCCTAAGTAAAAGGCACATGGCAGCCCGTCTGGAGTTTGACGATATGCACCTGAAAGCCTCTCAAACCATGAGAAACAAAGTTTCCAAAGAGGGAACAACAAACCAATACAATGCATAGGTGAAATACATCAACGTAGAACCCATGACAATGTACAGCCGTTTCAACTTTGGGCTAGATGGTATGACTGGAGTTTGACAGAAACCAGTTTCCTAGATTTAAACCGAATGAGTTCTGTTTTAAAATATCCCACCATGGTTCTGGCCAGTATTGACTGGAAAATATGTTTTCAACCCGCCATCTACGTTTACTGCACTACATCCAAGCGCTAAGCCTACAACATAAGCGCCACACTCACGAAGACAGCAGTGAACTCAGCGACATAGATGAGCATCAATCGTTGACTTGGGAACCTTCTGGAAGAAGAAAGGTGAAGTGTCCATTCCGGAGGTTTTGTGACACTTTATGCAGCGCAGTTTTCCTAATTTGATAAAGCAGTCTTTTTGTTAATAACTTTTTAACCACAACATTGTCTAGCTGTATTGTCAAGTGATCTTACGGTATCATCTATACAGTTTGCTTCATTGTTTTGAACTTGTGAAATAACGTTAACCTTGGTTGAATTGGCTTTCTCTGGATGTATTGAAAATTCCCTGTTTCGTTTCCCTTTCACTGCATTGTGGTGACTTGTGGTAATTTATACCAGTTTTGTATAAATAAACGATGGTTTCATCTCTGCAATTGTGTCTGTTATTTGCCAGCATGGGAAACCATGCCACATTAGTCATGTTGGTGTTATAGGCTCAAGGATAGCCAGGGTGTCTTATTCCTCTCTATGTACCGATAAACATAAAAAGAAAAGTCTTTCCATAAACACACTAATCTGACTCTGTAATTTAGAGGAGTTGAGGATTTTAGGGGAAAATATGTTGGCAAAATAAGTATAGAATTAAGTTACGTGAGATGTAACAAGGAGACAGAAAACATGATGAATGACAAAATTATAAATAGTATAATTTTATTTCTATGAACCTTATTGCGTTAACTTTGTGTCACACATATTGGTGTGTTGTATCAACGAAGGAGTGCACAATTTCTAAACTAGAGGAGATAAAGCCATGCATCAGCGTGCCACACGTGTTACTAAGCGAGACATAGGGAAAGCACATTATATAATGTTGTGACCAAGTAAAACACATCAGAACATGAATCAATACATGGTGGGTCACAAGGATTCTCCCAGGGTGCACTGGGAAGATAATTGTGGCAACTATTGTGCCTCAGGGGCCACAAAACAAATCCAGCCATCTCGATGGCCCTAGAACAAAATTATTGCTGTATATTACCCCTGTTAACACCAGGAGAAGGACAAAAGATGACAGTATTTTTTCAGTATGTAATTCACACCATTTTATTAAATGGCTCACTGTACAGATATACATTTAAAGTCTTTACAACACACAAAGAAAGTGCCTCCAGTGAAAAATCCAGAGGTCTCATGGCAGTTGTTTCTGTTGCTTCAAGTTTTAATGTTGCTGTGGCTCAACTAAGGTCTAGATCACCATGAGCAATGGAAGTCACAACAGAAAAACTTTTATAATTCCAAAATTACCAAACCAAAGCACCACATAAGTACAATTCTGAGAAGAAAATATTTATAATTAATCTTTCTTCTACACTCGCTTGGTTGTGGGTAGAGGACGAAAACATTTATCGAGTGTTTAGACTTAGTATTGTGGCAAAGAATAACGTGTTGTTTTTCATTAAGTGACAACATTGAGCCCTTGAGGTTAACGATCACTTAAGTTATGGTTCAGAGTTAAACAGTAGTTAATGTTAAAAATAGCTACAAGAGTCCCCGGCCTCTGACCCGAACACAGATGACAATGATGCTTTGATGTTCTTAGAACTTATTTACTAACTTATTTAGTCACAAGCTGTAGCTACATATTACATGCACGCAATGTGCCTGCGTCACCTCCCAGTGTTAAAAGAGCATCAACTATTGTAGAGCTTGTAATGCACTTCAATTAACCGAATTGGCCATACACAAAGTTTCCAAAACGTTGTTTTGTGTTTGACATTTTTGGACAGTTTTTTAAGTCTGTCTTTTTTAGTGTCTTATTTAAAAAAGGAAATGGGGCCTAAAATCTTAATTCACTGCGTAGTCCCCTGGGCGGCACGGTGGCGCAGTGGTTAGCGTTGTTGCCTCACAATAAGAAGGTCCTGGGTTCGATTCCCACCTGAGGGCCTTTCTGAGTGGAGTTTGCATGTTCTTCCCGTGTTAGCGTGGGTTTCCCCCGGGTACCCCGGTTTCCTCCCACATTCCAAAAACATGCAAGTAAATTGGTGACTCTAAATTGTCCATGTGTGTGCAAGAGACTGTATGTCCATGTGTTAGCCCTGCGATGGACTGGCGATCTGTCCAGGGTGTACCCTGCTTCTCGCCCGAAGTCAGCTGGGATAGGCTCCAGCCCCCCTGTGACCCTACATAGAATAAGCAGTTCTGATAATGGATGGATAGATGGACTGCATAGTCCCATATACGCATACTGGCAATCAATTTTGTAACAATCTATAGAACCTTCTAATAACTAACTCGGAGTATTGTCCTGCATACATTAAAGTTATATCAAACAATGGGTCTTTGTTATGTGATGGGTGCTGTGTCAAGAGAACTACATTAAGCCCAGGGCTAATGCATACAGCAGGCTTACATAACACAGCATGAGTAATGCAACCTCTAAAAACACTCATTTCTAAGCAGATCCAGAGAAGGAACCGGGAAGCGGTACAATACTACATGCCTGTCCTTAACAACTGTTTTCCATTGAGTGTGAGTTTTTGCCATGTTTGCCACAAGGCAGAAATATCAAAGAGTAGGTCCACCGCCTCTGTCTCACAGGTGTGACTGGTCAGCATGTTATATCTGTAAACCATCTGACATGTACCAGTAGTTTTTTTGATCTGGTGGTTTATTATTTCTTTTAGCCCTACTGTCACATGATGTGTGGAAGCCTGGGGAAATGTGTTATGAGTCTTTCTTAATAACATTGAAGGCATCACCTTTCACGACCACCGGCCAAACAATGAACTGCCTTTACATCTTGGAACATCTCAACAATTCTCATTACTGTCAAGTTAACACCCACAGTTGTCTAAAGTAACTTGGTGAAATACAATGTAGATAGATAAAGTGTCACCTACAATTGGGATGGTGGTGGGAAAGTGGGTAGATCTGCTATTTGGTGACCAAAATGTCTTGAGTTTATCCGGAGAACACAACCACTAGTATGTCCATGAGTAGGGCACTTATCCGTAAGTTGCTGCCAGAGGCCTGTCCCTGTGAATTCAAACTAAATAAATGATTGTAATATAAAATTATGTAATGCTATGCACTGTGTCAATGCACAGTGTGCATTAGAATTACAGATAAGGATTTTTTTTACCAGTTCAACTGGCTCAACAAACCTTTTTTTCATGGTGGGTGTTGGGGTCATTGTTTTGAATAAATAACTTATACCAGTTGTGACTAGAATATCTATTATTATGATGTGATGACCATTGTATGATCCAGAATCTATCTATCTTATTAACCACAGTTATAGGCCTTACCACCAAGGCTCCAAATAAGGTGCACAGAATTTGTTAACAGCTGACTGAACTGTTTTGCAAAAAGCTGGTACTTGCCCAGTGACAGTGCATCCAAAGAGTATTCACGGCACTTCACCTTTCCGCATTTTGTTCTGGTCTTATTGTAAAATGTATTTAATGAAATGTTTTCTACACACAATACAATAGAATGACAATGTGAAAACGTTTTGTGAAGGTTTTGCAAACTTATTAAAAATAAATAACCAAAAAATCATGTGTACGTTCACAGCCTTCACTCAATACATTGTTGATGCACCGTTGGTAGCAAGTACATTCCCAAGTTTATGATGCCACAAGCTTGGCACACCTATCTTTGAACAGTTTCGCCCATTCCTTTTTGGAGTACCTCTCAAGCTCCATCAGGTTGTATGAGAAGCGTCGGTGCGCAGACATTTTCAGATCTCTCCAGACATGTTCAATTGAATTCAAGCCTGTGCTTTGGCTGGGCCACTCAAGGACATTCACAGAGTTGTCCTGAACTCCTTTGATATCTTGGCTGTTTGCTTAGGGTCGTTGTCCTGCTGAAAGATGAACCGTTTCCCCAATCTGAGGTCAAGAGCGCTCTGGAGCAGGTTCTCATCCAGGATGTCTCTGTACGTTGCATAATTTTTCCTTCTATTCTGACAGGTCCCCCAGTTCCTGTTGGTGAAAAACATTCCCACAGCATGATGCTGCCACCACCATGCTTCCCTGTAGGGATGGTATTTGCCTGCTGATGAGCGGTGCCTGGTTTCCTCCAAACATGACACTTGGTATTCGCAGCAAAGAGTTCAATATTTGCATCATCAGGCCAGATAACTTTATTTATCATGGTCTGAGAGGCTTCAAGATGCATTTTGGCAACTTCCAGACGAGCTGCCGCGTGCCTTTTCACTGTGGACTGGCTTCCGTCTAGCCACTCTACCATACAGGCCTGATTGGTTGATTGCTGCAGAGATGGTTGTCCTTCTAGAAGGTTGGCCTCTCTCCATAGAGGAATGGTCATGCTCCAACAGTCACCTTCCTGACTGAGGTTCTTCTGGCCCGATCACTCAGTTTAGACAGCCAGCCAGCTTCAGGAACGGTCCTGATGGTTCCAAATTTCTTCCGTTTCCATGGACAGGTGTATGCATTTCCAAATCATGCCCAATGAACTGAATGTACCACAGGTGGACTCCAATTAAGATGGAGAAACATCTCAAGGATCAACAGTGTAAACAGGATGCACCTGGGCAAAATGTTGAGCTTCATGGCCAAGGCTGAAAATACTTATGTACCTGTGATTTTTTTAGTTATCTAGTTTTAATAGATTTGTAAAAATCTGATCACCTTTTTAATTATGGTGAATTGTGTGTAGACTCTTTGTAAAAAGTTATTAAATGTACTTTGGAATAAGGCTGTAACATAACAAAATATGGAAAAAGTGAAGCACCGTGAATACTTTTGGAATGTACCGTATGTGTGGGCATGTGAGTGTCTTAAAAATAGTTTAATGGTAATGGAGATCAGGAAAAAAAAATATGTGTGAGTCTCAACTGACAATACATTTTTGAGGTTTGAAATGAGATTGGAGGGCAGGCATGAGAAAGAGAGAAAGAGTTTGTGAGGGAGGAAGGTGATAATCACTTATCTTATCATATGAGAGCAGTAGAGATAAATGGTTTTCCGGTATTAGAGGAGCTCATCGTAAAGCCAAAAGATGTGGCATTGCTGTGGTGTGTTTTTGACTGGCTATATGGATTTTATTGACTTCACGTAAATATTACTAACTGCTTATGGTGAATGTATTGAACCATAGCAATGTCATGATGTCAAGGTCACAAGATCTTTGACACAAATTTAGATTATACCCACTGTTTTCAGCTATCTAATGAAGCTGCAGTATCCACTTGTACTATTTCAGTTGGGTTGTCCAGGCGTGGCTGCCCATATTGTTTCACCTCAATTGGTTAAAAACACTCTGGGGTTCACAGAAGAATTAAACGGAAATATGTTTCCAGGGCAAAATTGTTTTGAGGACAATAAGTTTCTTTCACTTTAAACAGGCAAACCTGGCAAGCCCTATTCAATTAAACGACAGGCTTACTTTTACAGCAGAACTCAATATCATGGCAACAGTGCTCATGATTCTTTTTTGCAGATAATTGTTCAGTGGTCCCCATTTATTAAGAGAATAATGGATAACTGCTTAGAACACAGGAGTAGGCAAGATAACACAAGTGGGGTTATTTGAGTGTAGTGGGGCTTGCAGGGTGTGAGTTATATATGTGCCTTGGACAACTGTGAAACAATTTCAGATCCACTTGAGTTGAAAAAAACAACAACTTTCCAACACTGCTTACACGACTAAACCAATTAATAATTGAACACAACATTCCACTGTGGACTCACAAATGATAACTATAAATGCAGTGATTATATTGTACATGTGCCCCTATGAGGTCCAATGAGAAGATAAACTTGGTTGTATTTGCTCATCTCACTAAAACTAATATCACAAAGCATCATGTGTGGTATCAAATACAAAACAAAAAAATTAACAGACAACGATAGTGTCACTAAGCCCTCTCTCTGATGTGTCATCATACTGTTGGCACATTCTTATTTTGTTGCCTTATATGGACATTTTCTATGGTGTGTCTGCCAGCCCTGTAACTGCAGCTAAATTGCAGCTACTCCAGGCTTTGGCATATATCCAGCAGACCATACAAACAGTCAGCTAGGTGGGCATATTCCAGACCGAAGATAAATGCTAGCCCCAGGTCTGCCTCTATTGACAATGACAGAACTTCTTTGTAGTCGGGGAAACCTCTCAGTGTGAATACTCAGTTATACATAGTCATGATTCAATCTAGTGGAAATATTTGCAGCTGTCGCTGCTTGCATATTTACATTCAGTCTTTTATTACAGGATATGTCCTGTATGCAAGGTCGGTGTACCACCAACCCAGGTGGAAAGGAGAGCTTGTGGTTATACTACGGATTGACTAAGTAATAGTAACAAAATAACAGTTCAATAACATCAAAGTGGTTTTGCCACTTTGATAGGAATATCAACAGATGTATACATTTCTATTGTATCACAGTTCCAGGGACACAAAGATCAGTCAGGGAAGTACCCTCAAATCCCACACTGCAAAAGTTAATCTAATGGTGTGATAAAGCCGCAGGGTCATGTCTAGAAGGGTCAAAGGGTATGACACAAACAAGGAGTAGCACTGACGGTAACCTGGATGGAATTGGGCAGGTGGTCTTAAAGCTTATAGTGCAAATAATAATATAATCTGTCTATTTAGATATTCTTTAACGTAACATATTCAGGCTCTCTCAACAATAGTCAGAAATTAAAACATGAATATGTTATGTTTAAGAATATTTAAATAGCATTAATTACGGCAGTGGGCGGCACGGTGGCGCAGTGGTTAGCACTGTTGCCTCACAGTAAGAAGGTCCTGAGTTCGAATCCCGCCTGAGGGCCTTTCTGTGTGGAGTTTACATGTTCTCCCCGTGTTAGCGT
>JAVQJS010006223.1:0-26911 GCA_036024795.1 Galaxias rostratus | reverse complement strand
ATCTTGTATGATATCTGTCCATGATTTAAAGCATCCAACATTGAATGTGTTATTAACTAGGAACCTATATTTATTTATAAAAGGTTTTACATTACTGTGTTTCCTGACGCTCTAAGGCACTACCTCTCTTTAATGAAGCGCATAGTTTCCCCCTGTGAAGTCCAGCTTCATTACAGAATGGATCAATGAGTTCATTTTTCTGCTTTAGAATGACAAGGATGCTAGGATCAATTTAATTAAGTTAGGTGGAATTATGTTGGGCATTAAATCAAAGCCTATTTATGTGAGTGGCATTGTGTAGCAGGGTACTGCTGCTGGAAATACTTTCTCAAGTTGATTGACATGTTTATTGTTCAAACATTGATATCTGAAAGAGACTAGATGCGTTGGTGTTTAATCCCATTACTACTGCATAAAAAAAACGAAATATTGTTGTACAGTTTTTTGAATTGTTGTTACACCAATATCTTTAAACTCAAATCAGCATTATGCTGTTTCCAGCACAGTCTAATTTATATTCCGTATTGAATAATTGTGAACTAATCAAAAACAAATCTCTCTTTTCTATTAGACAAGTTTTTCCAAGTGGGCTCTCCAGTGAATATTCTCTTGTTGCCATATTCCGTCTGAGGAAAACCACCAAAAAGGACCGCTGGTATCTTTGGCAGATATTTGACCAATCGGGAGGCAGTCAGGTAAGCAGAGGGGTCAGAGGGGCCAGATATAGTTGATCAGATCATGACGAGCTGATAAAACATGACCTTGTGCGCTTCGACGATGGAAACTAATGGCTGCTCTCTTCCACCCTAAGGTATCCATAGTGATTGATGGAGCCAAAAGGGTGGTGGAGTTCTCAGCCCAAGGCCTTATGAAGAAAAGCCTTCACTACACATTCAGGAGCCGTGACCTGCACGCCCTGTTTGACCGGCAGTGGCACAAGCTGAGCGTCGGCGTGCAGAGCAACGCCGTATCCGTCTACATGGACTGCAAGCTGATCGAACGGAAGCCGACCGAGGAGAAGGACATCGTTGACCGCAGCGGGCGGACTCTCATCACCACCAGGATAGAGGACGGGCGCCCAGTGGATGTGCGTGGCCTGGTCCTGGTTAAACCCCGGTGCCTTCAAAGTGGAATACAAATAACTGAGACCCACAGAGCTGGAATAAAACCCGACTGAGATGCATTGCAATTCGAATTGTTTACTTTCTATTCCATATGGCGCTGTGACCCTGTGAACACTGTGTGCATAAGCAATGCATTGTTTGTTGTTGTGCCGTGCTGAGTCATCAGACTGTAGGAAAAAGTATGCTGTCTCCTGTTCTTCTCTGCAGATTGAACTCCAGAGAATCCAAATCTACTGTGACCCTTATCTGGCGGAGATGGAAACCTGCTGTGAGTTATCCGGATCAAAGGTAAGGACTTCACCTTTCCATCTGTGCAGAGCACGGGGATGCAGTGATTCAAGCTATGGGTTTGATGGTGACAAATCCTTTCCCACTGCAGCACTGTCACAAAACCACCATGCACCACTGAGCAATAAAAGACAGACTAAAAGACAGAGGGAGCGTAGGGGCGGTAGGAGGCGGGAAGGATACCCACATACTGTATGCCTTTTAGCACATTGCTTCACTGCATCTGTGGTAGCGCATAAATACTTAGCACATAGGCTAACATTGCAACCCCTTCCATGTAAAGCACATTGCTTCACAGCTTCTGTTGTTGCTCATAAATACTTAGCTAACATTACAACTCATCCATGTGAAGCAGTCACCTTTGTACCCCTGACAGTTATATGCATCCCGTTGTGTGATCGTCTCAGTGTTCAGTTATGTTGACAATATGATGGAATTCATAACCTTGAGACAACAATGTCCTCTAACCCATTCTGTGGGACTGAGATCTCAAGTTGTGTTGTGATCGACGCCGTTCACCGTGATTCGCCATGACCCGATCCACCTAACAGTCGCACAGCCGCACCGCCAACACACCACAGCCCCTCTCTGTGCGTGGCTGTGGGACTGTGTGTCAGTTTGCTTTGTGTGAGGCTTTCCAGAGGGGCCTTGTATTCCAAATGACGAAAACTCTGTATTGATCCAGTGCGAACCTAAGCTGTTGGCTGCTGGAGGTACTCCTCGTCCTTTGGTCACAGGCCAGCTCCCGCGGACGCTCTCCAAGCCCATTCTTCTGACGGCCAATGACAGATGTCAGTGTTTAGCGGAGAAGGTACAATCAGTCTACACCAATTAGCCGCTAATGGAGGGAGTGCACTCTGTTTTCTAATGTAACCAGCACTGTCCCTTCCTTCAATGCACTGCCTAACCAATCCAGCACAGGCAATAAACAGCCAATTAAAGAACATTTATGTGAATTAGTTTCCTTGTAAGCCTACCAATAGCTTAAATAAAGGCTCATTAGCAGCAACTTTGTAGAAATTAGGGATTGCTGTGTCAAAGACACGCTCTCAATCATCAGGGTTGGTCATCGAATTTTCTATTAAAGTTTTCAGAGAGTAACAGAATGTCACCTGTGGGACCTCACTGACTTTAAATCACATACTTTGCGATGTAAATGGGTTTGTTGGGACTAATACATCGTCTATTATAAGACAGCTTATACAGCAAAAATAATGGTTTTTGTTTAGTTGAATTTATGCGTCTTTTTATGTTTTAGGGGGAACCAGGACTCCCAGGTTTGGCAGGATTGCCTGGACAAAAAGGAGATAAAGGAGACAAGGTATGGAAGGTTTTCTTTTGTTAATCTATGTGAGGTGGATAGCAGTGTTAAGGCAGTATGATGCACAAGTAAAATATCATGTTATTCAGCTCAACAAAAGAGCAGCAGTGGAATGCTAAACTTCCACTTATTACATCATGGCAAATGTGGGATGTGGAAGAATCGCTCTGTCTAAGGAATGAGTGGAGTCCTTAAATATGAACAGGTGGTTATGTGTCTATACTGACCAGATGGCCTTTTGCGTCAATGCCCCAAATACAGCAATTTTGTTGTAGGACAAAGAAATTGTTTTACATTTTATTTTAAAACTAAACTGATTTTAATTTATAACTAAGAATAATTTTAAAGTTCTTCCTCTGAAAGGCCCTCGGATCAATGAAAGGTGTTGTGGCAGTATGCCCTTTTACCTGCAGTTTTGCATATTGGAGGTGTAATGGTTCTGTTTTAAATGCTTGGTATATTGGTCTGTTATTGTTTCTAGACCAGATGCTTTTTATTAAGGATTTGAGTTCTCTGCTGCTTTTTTTCCAATTGTCTGTGGGTGCGCTTGGGTTTTTCTTATCAGATTACTGTTTAATTTAAATTATGAGAATGGAAAAGATTCCGCTAGTTGTTTGTATGCAGGGTTTTCCCCCCTGCTTTAAAAATCAATAGTTTTTCTAGCAAGGAAAAGGGGTTGATGTAAATTCTATTGCTGGCAAAATCAACAAAATCTGTAAAACATTAACCTGTGGAAGTTTAGTAATTAGATCGGAGGTGTGAGTATGATACTGTGGTAGGTCACTGTCAATGCTTAAAGAATATACATCCTATTGTACAGGCAACTCTTAAAAAGAGGAAGCAGTTTAACGGCATTAAAAACATCTGGCCATTAATCAACTCAATCTGCAGTGTCCACCATAGTAAAGTGGAGAGGAGTTATCCTCTGGAAACATTTACATTATTAATTGTTATTAACTATTATTAACTATATTTTTAGATTGGAATTATATTATACTGTACAATATGGCAATCTTTCCTTGACTCACTGGTCATGTTTGCAGATAATGGAAATGCTTGACATCTCCTAAGCATTAGAGAGAGGAGTTCTGCTTGGGTTGCTCTGTGAATTAAAATCAGTGTTTAGTAAAGGATCTGCACAAGAATGAAAGACCAAAAGGTTGTCATGGCGCTTGTAACCCACACCAACCTCAACACACTCACGCATACACACACAAATTCACGCACACACTCACACACGCAGACACATAGGCACGCGAGCACACACACACGGGCACGCAAACTCATTACTCACACTGAAAACTTTACAAGATATTTTAAAGAGTTAACCACTGTTTAGTCAATTAAATAGCGATACAGCCAACTTGACAGACTGACTAATGTTATGCGGATTTTTACTGGAGTTCAGATTATATTTATATATATATATATATATATATATATATGACATATATATACGTTAAACCCAAGACCCTGACATCCTGACAATGAAACACACATTATAATTTTAATTCATTTGTGGGATATAAAGTATTATGTGTTTATATACTGTATCATTTTTTATTTTATAGCCAAGGTTTAGAAGTTGTACAGCAGTAGAGGACATATTGTATGCAGTAGGACATTTGTGTGAAATTGAAATCGAAATTCAACGCAAGGATTTTATATTTGACAGAGTGCTATGACCTATCATGCTTAGCAGTGGGAGAATATGCATAAAAGACATTTCTATTTGGTAGTAAATCCACACGAACCATTAACTTGAAGTGTTTCTCATGCCTTATGGGAGTTTGAGGGAGGACTGCTGCGTTTATATGCTGTCATTACCCCTGCAAAGAAAAAGAAAAGAATAGCTCCATCTAACTCCGAGACTAGTGGATATCAAGCACATTTTACGCTCTCTGAAAAATCGTTCATTTTCCCTCACAGCCACTTAATATGATTTTACAAAAATGGTCTAACTTGTTCAAATTTATGTTTAACTCACTTGCATCCCAACACCCACTGGGAACTTTCTCTGAATACTAAACTTTAAACAGCACTTTAAAATGTACACCGTTACTGTTATAACGAGTGAACTGGAATTCAATTACAGTTAAATTCTCTTAATTACAGACATCACCCTACCACCGTACAATCTTGTTATGTGTATGCAAAAATAATCAGCTATCCTTTTAAAGGTCAAATTGTAATGATTTGAAACTTACTATAAACTGAGGAATATATGGAAATATTAAAATTTCTTAGTTTTATTGCAGTTTTTCTTTTTTTATTTCATTCCAGTCTCACAGGAGGGTCCATAATGTTAATAATAAGAGAACAACAAGGAGACATTTATTTAGACTTTTATATTGTTTATGGTATTTATACTTAACAATGGCTGTAAATTAAGCATCATGACCTACGAACAAATCCGTTTTTGCTACTTTTCAAGAAAGCCCTTCTGAAACAGCAGGGTTGGATAGGGAATCCAAATTCACTACACAGGGATTAAACTGCCGTGATTAATCCAGAGTCCTTCAGGAAATTAAACAGATAAGTATTGGGTTATAGAATGCAGCTTACTAAATATGCAATCCATTTTCTATGGCTTTACACATAATTCCCAGAATACCAGATTTATAGCTCCTGAATTTGAGTAAAAATATTATGAATAACTATACATATACTATATATATATATATATATATATATATATATATGTATAAAACCAAAAAGTTGTAGTTTCCCATTGAATCTAAAACCTTTTGGTTTTCGATAGTTTTCATTTGTTTTGCCCTTATTACAGATGTCTACTCTTACTGATTGCATTTTCAATAAAGCACCTCTAATTCCATTTTCTTTCAAATACCCACAGAAAACTCTGAGAATCTTGTTCAGAACAGTTTACTGCACTCTATTAGAAAGACATTGACCACAGCTTATCATGCAAGGGCCGTACCATAGTGCAGCCTTGCACTTTCCTTTACAAAATGAAAACCATTGAAAACTGACTGCACAGTCTTAATGAATGCGCAAGAGAAGTAAGGTCAGTTGGTCAAGGGCATTTTATTTGACTTTATGATATAGGTATTGGACTACAAAATCCTGGGTCTCGCCGTTTACGATTAATTTGCTGACATATCCAATCATGGCCTACATGCTGTCTAATTTGTGTTTTTGGCAAGTTGAGTAACAATCCTTTGAGTATCCTATAAATGAACTCACCATAACTAGTTTTTTTAAATGAAATGAGCATGAAACCACTACTGAAAGGGTAAACAGGTGTGTTTTCCTGGACCACGTTACAAACAAACACCAAAGTGGACTCTAGGGGGTTCGGCCTGGACAGGGTGTACTGTTGGAAATGAGCTCAATTAAGTCCTCATAAATACTGTCTGTACAGACAGAAGGGGGATGTGAACACAAATAGGCACTGTGGTTAATTAGTCTAATTAGCTTCAAGCAAGTTCTGTAATTTGCTTAATTGCAAGCAGAGATGTGATATGCGGTGCGTGTGTTTAATTCCTGGCAGAGCCCATCGTTTATGGTCTGCTTACACCTCACAATGAACAGGAGCGCATTGCCTGGGCTGCTGCTGCAGCGTCTTCTTCTCTGTCCCAAAAATGTTCTCTGCGGTAAGCGCTTAGCACGCGCAGTAGAAAAATCGTGTTACCCTGGTCGAACAAGACCCCCTAATACAGTCGAGCTCGTCAAACAAGGTTACTCTGTGTCTCGGACGTGTAGCGGGCCAATTATCGGGTAACAGAATCCACCTCTGCAGCTGCTAAGCCCCTGTGTTGAAGAGATTTTGAGCAGCTGTGTTGCAGCAGGATGGACGGCCAGTTGACTGGCGCTAACAAACCCACTGACCAACGTGTCATCGAGGGACCCTCCACTGACGGGGGGTGGGGGGGTGGGATGAATGGGACTGAGGGAGACACAGGGCAGAAGGAAGGTCAGGTGTCTGCATTGTGGACAGTGTATTTTTGTTAACTTCTGAAGACAGCCACGGCAGGAGGGTGTCCTTTGCCAAAACGGGCAATTTTCCAGTATTGCCAATGTTTCACATTGTCAACAGCTACAGGGGAAATAAAATAGCCTAATTGCTAATTTAACGTGGTCTTTGTGCTTTGTGAAAATAGTTTCTTTTTGAAGATTTTAACAAGCATAGCACTATTTATTCACTTGCATGAGGAATCAAGGCACTTGAGTGCAGCTTATGTTGATGCCAGTTCATGTAAGGATTAGGAAAACTAAAACGTCCACAAGGTTAATCAGGCCCCCTGTTAAGCTGGCTTTCTGGAGACATATTAGCCAGTGAAACTGAATACAGTACAATGGCATGGCACTTGAATGGCGCAGCTCTTAGCTTTCATTGATGAGCTTCAGTGTTTCACTGAAGTGGCTGTGTTGCACAACACTGCATGTCAAAATGTCTACAGTAGAGAGCAATGACATCAATACAGAGATTATTGGAAGTTTGCCCAGTCAACGGTCTGCAGTAATACCGTTCAAACGTTTCCCCAAGTATTTTTCTTTTTGGGTTTGTGAACTGTCTCCAAGCACCTAGTTGTGGTATGGAAGTGTGTTTCAGTGAGTGTATGTATGTGCGTCTCTGTCTGCATCTGTAGGTGTTCTTTTATGAAACCAAGTAACATTCTCATCACTTACTGTTTCCATAGGGGGACCCAGGCTTTTCTGGACTTATTGGTCAAAATTGCACCGCCGGACAGAAGGTGAGATTGTTTAGAACTGGCATATTGTATAATTCTCTATTTGCATAAAAGCAATTCGTTAATAACTTTATGAATTACAAGTTTTCAAGTTAATAGGTCAATTCAGTTCAGTGTGGGTAATAATGTGTGCTTCACCAGTAATTCATGGTGTAAGAGCTTTAAGAGCCTGTGTGTGTGTGTGTGTGTGTGTGTGTGTTTGAGTGCGTGCATGAGGTGTGAAACGTGCCACCCCCCACACACGCAAACCCCTCACTGACACCTGCGCAAGACGTCTGAGATTTGGTTTATTTATTATACATTTTCCCGATCATCTCCCATATTTCTAACCTTTCTAAAAAGGGCGTATGCGCCTAACACTTCAAAAAATGTAACAAAAAAAGGCATACAGAAGTAGCGATGCAGACGTTACACATTTGCAGGCGTACACGCAGACAGCAATGAGGCAGTGAACGCACTGCGTGTTTGTAGGTGGCACGTTTCACACCTCATATGCGTGCGTGCGTGCGTGTGTGTGTGCATGTGTGTGTGTGTGTGTGGAGGAAAGGGCATACATTGGTGAGGCACCTGTCCTCACTAAGACCCACACTCTGTGGAAAGAAGCCACAAAGGGATTACACACAAGCTGTAAGGACTTTATCCTATCATGTAGAGACCTCTCCAGGTTAAAAGAAACAGGGAAATACGTCTGTTCAGCGAGGCCCCCAAAAGGCTAATCGTTTGGCGGCGCGTTGGGTGTCTTCTTGATCCCCAGCGGGTCTTCTATAGTGGTGCTATCAGCAGTGGTGGAAGCTGGACATTGTTCAGGAATTACGGGCAGTAAGTTCATTGTAGCATCCACCCCACCCACTCATCCTCACAGACCAAGATAAGGAGTCCCACATCCCCTACTGCTACCAACTCACGTACAGTTTCAATAGAAGCACAGGGCACTGTTAGTTACCAAATTCCTTACAGAATGTTTTTTTCTATCGGAAAAAAATGAAAACCCCCAGGTTTATCGAGTCCCCTCTTAAAAATAACTTTTTCAGCCACACAAATGTTCAACATGTTATGTGGAGGTCTTCAAGTGAGGAAGAATCCTGCGTTGTGGACTTTCTTAAGATGTGAACTTTGGTGAAAATTAGAGAATCGGAGAGAGTGAACTTTCAAGGCCCTTTCTACTTTAACCTTGTCACTGCAGGGAGAGTCTGGATCAGAAGGGCACCCGAGGATCGATGGAGAGAGGGTAAGTACTGCCGTTCCCAGCCGACACAACCCCCATACCTAGCACATCATCAAGACCCGGTTTCGCCTGGGAATCAATTCTTATAGGTTATTCATTTTCTGTTCGTCGGTGCAATCCCTTGGGGCTAGGAGTTTGAGGAGATTTCTCTTTGCGGTGTCTGTCATATCTGCAGTCAATCTAAGCGTGGTTCAGACTGCCGCCCCTATTCGCTGTGGATTTAATTGATGTGGAGCATAGGTCTTGCCTTCCAATTCACCATGATGATTGCAGGTGGTTATTTAAAGCCCTACAACATGGCGCTCTATCAGTAGTTCTGTACATTCGTGCTTGCGCTATGTTGTGTATACAGAGTGCATATTATAAGGGGACAATCGATGGCGTTAACGTTTTTTTTCTTTTCCTAAGCTCGGCCAGGTCCCTGGACATTTAATGGAGGGGCACGTGTGTGCAACACTTTATCAATGCATGAGTCTTTTAGCTGGGAACAGTAGACTATGGTTGTGGTGTAGAATTTCAGTGTTTGTTGTACTATTTGCCCACCAGACTGGCATGACGGCAAACACCATTAAGTGCAGTCTCCCTGCCAACTTTTTTTTCCTGTATTCTTACAAAGACAGCAGAACTTAAGGTAAAGATTTGTTTAGCAATTTTTGCCACGCATACACTCAGTATTTACGATATTGCCTTCTCTCATTTAGTACTCTCAACTTACTATGCTTTTTTGACTGCAAAAAACTAACAAATGTTGCAAACCTTCCTCATGTCAGCTAATTAAATCCGAGTTAAAACGAGGATTCCCCTGACATTTAAATAGAAACAATGCCTACTACTCTTACTACACTCCTACGGTCATGTTGAGGATGTGTTGAATGAAGCACTAGTCACTAATCTTCGAACATTCAAGTACGTCTGCAAGTATCACTCACAAAGATCTCAGTCTGCAGCGCCTAAGCAGAATCCTTTCGCTATTATGTGGTTCTTTGGCCGTTGTTTGGTACTGGGTGTCCAAAATTTGATAGCAGAGCAGATGGACAATTTAAAGTGGCTTAATGAAATGGCCTCTCTTCATCACGGTTTCTTCCCCCCAAAAAACGTAGGGCAGTGGTTGCCAAAGAAACCTGCCCAGCTGGCACAAAGGTTGGAGTTGTATGGGTACGCTGCCTTTGAGTCTTTCTGTCTATTGTAAACAGAGCAGAAGAAAATAGAAGCCTATTACAGCATAATGAGGCCAAATTGCATAATCCTGATGAGTTGATAAAGATCTATAGACACAGCCACTTAAAATGGCTGTCACGATTGATGTGATGCTTGTGAGCCATGGTACACTGTTTGTATTTTTTTTGCGTCAACGCACTGCTGGGCCAATAGTACTATTTGAGCATGGAGGTCTGAAAAAGACAACTCGCTCTTTTCAGGTGTTCAGTGTTGAAAGTCAAATTAGAGAGACGTGCCATACAGAAACATATTGTTGTTGTTATCTATTCTTTACATATAATAGGTTACGGGTTATAATATAATGTTCATGCTTCTTCCTTTTGTTTTAGGTGCATGTTCTGTGTTCTGCTATATTGTGTGATGAGTGACACTTAACTATTATGACAGTCCAGTATACATCAAACAATTGGATGTCATTTCCAAAGCTCAAAGTATTTCAAACTATTCAAATTCCAAAGGGAGAATACGTTATATCTGCTGTGTCATAATGACTTGTCTCCTTTTTATAACATAAATATAGTGCATGTTGAAAACTAAAATACAATATATAATGTATGAGTCACAGCTGGTCCGTCTGCTAATTATTGCAATTATATTTATTCCAATGGATTGCTTGCAAGAAACCAGCTGAATAATGCTTAAAGATAACTAAATGGGAGATAACAGAAAATATTCAAATTGTTGTGAGACACAGAGAGAGCACTATGGGGTGCTCATCACTTACCACGTCAACGTTTCCTCGTTGGTAATGAGACAATTGTGAATTTTGATTTGAAAAATAACCACCAACATGCTCATAGCTTGGCTCCACTTTATCTTCGAAATGATTATACCACATATAATCTGCATGGCTGCGTTATTTTCCCTGGGACTGGCGGTTCTTAACTTTCCCAATAAGTTTCAGGACTGTTTTTTTTTTTTACAAGTCTAGAATTTGATGTGTGGGTGAAATCAGTCATTTGTCATCGAAATGACCAATGTACCCGTTCCAGGACCTTGGCAGGTAGGCCAAAATGCTGCAGCCAGTGATTGTACATACCAGTGATAGGCACCTTTATGATCGCAATGATAGTCCTTGGGAACAGGCACAGCTGCAGACATTCAAGACTCTTACTGGGACAAAAAAAAAAGTTTAATAGATTACAGTTGTATCGACCTGGGGTTGTATGTGAGGCAATACTCTGTATAAATCAGATTGCTAAATCCATGTGGCTGTGTTCACTGTCGGATCCGGCTTTTCATGTTTGTAAAACAAAACTAGCTTGTTGCCAAGACTTTGCGTGATATCTTGGCATGTTGTGGTGTCTTTCAGCAGGGGGTTCACACCCCTCTTTGCCCATAGCCATTTATTAGACATCCGTATTTATTCTGCAAATGGTTTAAAGTCAATAAACACCAACGTTTTGTGCAGGATTGAAAATCCTCCAGGCCTTTATCGATTCAGACACAGGTCTGGCTCATTCTAAATGATGCAGCTCACGTAAAAGACGATTTTAATGATAGATTACATTAAAAGCCTGTGTGAATATTCTATTAGGCCTCAAAACACAAGAAAAGTCCTTGAAATCTCTTTCTCACTCTCTCTCTTATTGTGGTAAGGTATTGTTTGGAGAGCCTGGCAAAGACAGAACCCCCAGAATAAACATATGTTACTATCTCTGATGCCTCACGACTTTATCTCAAGGTGGAGTTGGTAGTAAACACTGCCAAGTTGTGAATTCTAATACGTTTGCATGTTGATTTTGGTTAGCCTATTTAGTGGTGGGAGTACATTTTTCCAGAACACCTCCCTGCCCTAATATTAGCCCATAGTTTTTATTTAAAGCCATGAGGGTGTACTTCAGGTTGAACAAGACACCCGAGAGGGCAGAATTCTACATATGAGCATGTGAGCTCATATCATTTTGCTGATACAAGACTCGGGGGACCTAGCGAGTCTGCAGCATGTTATCCAGTGGGTAATCCAAGTTACGCATGGGGATACATGATGTTCAGGAGCTGACTAAGGTGTCCTAAAAAACAAGTCTGGCTGCTATTAAAAATAATACGATAGCCTGTCTTTATTAGAATATACATTTTATGTGTTGACATTTCTTGAGGAGCCTGTCTGGCAGAGACAACCGATAGCAGTGATCAGATAACTTTTATAGATGGGAAATAACTGGTTATTTGTACAATTTTCAATTTCAGTGTGATCCGAGTTTTACCGCGTTTTGCACGGTAGTGTTCCGCTGAGCAAATGGAAAGTCACAAATGGCATTTCCTGTCGTAACCTCCCTGGTATTTGTAGGCAGGCACTCAGGATATCTCTGTTACTCACCACGATCCTGTTCCAAGGAGCTTTGAAGGCCTGCCATTCAGCATATCAACCGTACCCACCACAACCCACGGAACACCTACAACCACCCCTTCTTTGTGCTTATCCCAGCCTCTATTGGTCAGTGCCTCTCGCATTGTCATAAACAGCGTTGTTCTCCCTTCCTCGTTGTGCTCACCACCTCCCTCGTTAGACACTGCCCGTGACCGGCAGCAGCTGTGGCTGGAGAAAGGCATACGTAAACATAATTAGGCTGCTGTTGTATGCTTCTGACTCTCACACTATGTTTATTTGCCCGCCGCACTCTGGTGCTGGGGAGCTGCCAGATTGTGTTTGTGGCCCTGCCGCGGTGTGAGTGCACAGGCACAGCGGCGTGTGTAATTAGCGGGCGAGCGCGCTCACAGCGTCCCGACTCCGTGCTGCAGGAGAGACCGCTTCCGAGGTGGCCCAGATAGCCCTCCCTTTTGCCTCTCTCCCCCAGCTCCGAGCAGAGGTTAACGATGTGCCCCCACCACCCTCCCTCTCTCTCTCTCTCGTTTGCCCCTCTCTCCCACTGTCAGTAGGCTGACCGGGGCCTCTGGGCTAGAGCTTTGGAAGGAACCCAAAGCAGGAAACTGAGGTTCAGCATCTTAACTGGGCTGCTCTCAGGGACGAGGGACAGTGAAGATCAAGTCTGTTTTTTTTTTTCTCCCTAATGGGGTCATTAGAATCTTCTGACAGATAGAAAAGGGGGACCTTATTGAGGAGCGACAAAGTACATCATTTGAAATTGGCCCCGGTCCAAACCTCTGCTTCGTTTTTAGAGTCCTAGACTTACGATCTGCCTTGCTGGGTAAGCCGCTACGTGGCAGGTGCATTGCGTTCAGTCGGAAAGGAAAAGGGCCGTTTCACGGGCCACCCGTAATGATAGGTGTTCATCGAAGACATTCCGTCTACCTGCCTTTTGGTGCTTTTGCGAATGTAAATACAATAACTCCGATGTGTTATTCTCGATATCAAGATGAATGAACGAGTGGTCTTATGTGCTGTATGTACACAATCTCGATCGCTGTTTGTTTAAGAGGATTTCGCTAGGTGGGGAAAAAGTAGGATGTGTGATTTAGTGGTTTCATGATTTAGTAACTCTTAATATCGACCCCCTAGCAAGGGAGCGAGCCCCTCCCTACAGAAAACAAATGGCAGTCAACCAAGGAATAATACTTGCCTTTTATTGACTTAGCATCCTCCTACTTATTCTTTCACACTAGTCGATTATAATAGTGAGAACATATTTATATCTAGGTATACAGTGTGTGGTTGGGCACGAGACATGTTTAGGAACCAGTAGTAAGTCATGTTGATTTACACTTCATTTGCCTCAAGGCGAAGAGCTAAATCATTTAACACAATGAACTGCAAGCAATTGGAATTCATGAATTTTTATGCATGGCTTTTTTTTTTTATTAAGCTGTCGGGTGGGGTCACATTGTCCTGCTGTACAATCAATAAGAGGACTTCATTTCCAAGCTGGTGGGCACACTTTGTGGTTAATAAGATGCTATGCGGGTCGCGGCTGTAAAAAAAAAAAAACTGAATCCTGTATAATGTAAATTTACAAACAATGCACACCCTTTTTTTTTCAGTGGCCAATACACAATAGATCTGTTCCGAGTTGACTTTGGTTTCTTCCCCTCAGAGAAGATATGTCTGCTGCTCTGTAACACTATGACACATATGTAATAGTTTGTTCTCGCCTTGGCCAGACCTACTTGAGCCTGCTATGGAAAGTTGGCTGGCGTTTCGTTAGTGTAGTCACTCCAGTCTACGCTCCAACGTCTGGCACAGAGTGGCTACGCTGCCACAACCCCGTGTTTCATCTAGCCCAAACAAAGTGGCGGGATGGCCTGTGGCTCTGAAAGATTGCCTCTACAAGTGCCCATCCATTAATCTGTGGTTCTTTTATCATCCTAACAACTGTTTGGTGACAACAGACCCCGAGCCACAATATACAATCTGATGAAATCATGTCCGCCATTGTTGTGCGACTGTGTGTGTCTAAATCTGAACATACTAGCTCCGGAGTTCCTGGTGAGTTACTGATGAGTCACCATCGCTATGGCTACTGTCTGTTCTAAATGGTTTGGTTTTCACAGGAGACTCGGGTGACAATTCGTCACGTTGGCGTTCCGGGCCGTCGCCATGTGATAAGGGCAGGTAATCATCTCCAGCAGATATTATTCAGTATCAATAGCCTATTTCGCTTCCACATTTAACTGTGACAAATTGCTGTATTTTCAGCCGTTTCAGGGACCGTAGCAACCCACTCACGCTGCCTGTCCAAGCCCCCCAGACCCTATTTCAACAAGATGGTGCTGCTGGCCCAAATGTGTCACACCTTACAAGGCTGGCTGTAAATTTGCCTGTCAATATGTTTCAAGGCTAATTCATCACCTATCAGTGGTGCGGCCATTTATTCTCGGGCCTTTATCTCGGCTGTCTCTTTGCCTTTTTGGTTTTCAACGCCTAGCGCCCTAGCTTAGCTCTAAGCCTACATTTTGCCTGTTGACTTGCCGATCTCTGGGTGCTCGCCAGTGCATCCGAAGGGTGACTTCAGATCACGGCTGCAACTATGCGAGATCCGTGTCAAATGCTTATTGTGTCTACTCAGATGTCTCAACTAGTATATACCTTGCCTAATATTTGTGGGCATGAGTATTTCTTTTGACACTATTTCTGGTTTAATCAAAAGCAGCCACGCAGACTGCATGGCAAATGTTTGACAATCTGACACCTGCAGGAGATGTCTGATGTCTTGCACAATTGTGTTCCAGGGGAACCGTATCCAATAATGCAGTTATGGCAACCGGTGCACACAGGGACATGATGAGTGTGTTTATATAAATGGTATTGCTTGTCATCCATTTTGCAAAGGAGATTGACAAGACGTTTACCACTTAGTAGTGTGTTCTGTGTCTTCCATTCCCCAGAGTCTGTAAGGTCACCAAGGGCCTACAGGAACAATTGGCCCTAAAGTGAGGGACCTTGGCCAGTTTACTTTGTTTTTAAATGGCATATGTCACATTTACCATCATAGTATATTATTATGTCTTGTTTTTTTCTTGTTGAACGATAACGCCAACCAGTAGTTCACCTGAAGAACATCTACTTGGCATGCATGAGCAGTGTCCTCACTGCAAGCCAATCTATTGAATTGGACTTTTATCGCCGCCATAAGCCTTTAGAGAAAAAGTGATGATCACCCTGCTGTCAAATATATTTGGGATCAACAGTCATATTTTCACTGGCTCTTTGTAGATAATAAATGGGTTTATTTATTTGGCTGGGATTTTTACTATGTACCCACACAAAACACCCTACCTGGCTTAAGATCTTTTCAACCGCTCTTTGATATTTGTGCCGGGGGTGGGAATGTGGGCTGCTTTTTTTATTTGTTATGGAATTAAAGTTGTTTCTGACTCTTTAGATGCAGGTAGTTTGACCTGTAAACATGCAAACAAAGAATCTGTACGTACAACAAAATACAAAAACGTATCTGTCTATTATAGAGCTTGAAAGCCTATGTTCAAAGTCAGACAGAATATAAAACATAAAGGCCGCGGTTTCGGTTCAATGCCAAAAATCTGCTCTTTAAATCAATTTGAATACGTATATGCATTTGAAGAAGACTAATCCTTATTGGATTATGGTAAATTGGTGAAGGGGGTGAATTTGTTTTCTTTTCATATCACAGTGGGATTATTCGTTGTTTGTGAGATGAAATGTTTGCCCTCTAATTAGTTGCCATATCTTCGCCTCTCTTTGTTGCCCTGCGCTTCATTGGGCTTTTTGTTGTTGTCTTTCGGTAGAACTCTGTGATGGCTCATAATTGTAGGTGCGCTGTCTTCCAGCCTTGAAGTTATAATGAGGTCTGTGTGTTTCGATGAGACACCAGAGAATCACATGCTATTTCATCCCATTTTCCGGGGCGGGCGGGCAGGCGTGCTGGAAATGGGCATTTGTTTGTATTGAAACCGACAGGGGGAGGCAGATTTTTAAGGCAGCGAATAATGAGTCCCTGAATATCCCACAGCAGGCATATTTAACTGTGCCACCCTTCGAGTCTTCACGATGACCCCCACACCCCCTGTTTTTATTCAAATCAGAAATCTGTGTGGATTTGTGGTTCGAATAGTCCTCAATGAACATTTAAGGGAACATTTGTTTATCTTGCAGCTTTTCAAAATTGCAGTGGATACGAGTATGCTCAAAATCGTTCGAAGCATGTTAATTTAATACAGACCCTATACCTTGTACAAAACAGACAAAGCATTGCAAGGAACATATGTTGACCACTATACTGTGTATGTTCCACAGTGTTCCATTGGGGTTTTGCTAAATGTAGCAGCGATTGGTTTTAAAAACAGTATTATGTAATCATGTGGTGAGCATTTGAGTGAAGAGCAGGAGAAAAGCAACCGAGGAGAGTATGCGAAGTCTATTTACATTTAGTGACAAAAGACAAATCTATATTTCCCATATATGTCTCTAAACAGCTGGCTGGCACGTCACGATTCACCAAACAATGTCATCATGCTGTCTTTTGTTAACAGCACAAAGCCTTCTTTGCCATGAAAGTAGGGCCTTGTTTATTTTAAGGCCTGTCACATTTGATAACGTCAGCCCACCTGCCTCGTGCCTGACAGAAAGAAAGAGAGTCATCACAGAGCCATCATATCCTCACACAAATATTGACATTTTGCTGCAGCTGGGCTTAACGAGTGGGGTGGTGGTGGGGGGGTGGGGGGTTGTATGTAAGTGAAGATTCTTAAGTTGCCCTGGTTGAATCTTTTGTTTTTGTGACCTTTACCATTCACGATAAGGCAATTTATGCCTGAGCTACGATAGATGACATGGTGTCTGAAATGCCTCATACATTGAGCCCGCAGCCGTTCTGTGTGTCGGTTTGGATTCAGCCAATCTCTTCACTGTGTTTGCACTGAGATTACAGCGAGTTCAGCGTGTCGCTTTAAAACCTGTGAATGAACCTGTTAGCCTTTGTTTATGGCAAGGGAGTGCCGAGGTATTTGTTTACAATGCGGCTCACGCTAAACATGAGTTGAATAATGACTTGATGTTTTTTTTCCCCGTCAGGGTGACTTGTGTCCGACTGGTCCCCCAGCTGTACCTGTAAGTGTTTTATTTTACGCATTACACCATCTTGTTATGCCTGTCCTATGTAGAGACGGCTAAGGTCAGGTTATATCATAACTAATCGTGAGACATGTTGTGAATGAACCGACTCTATCAAATGTTACTTCCTTGGCCCTCAGCAGGGGTAATGTTACACAGCAACGTTACGCCAGGTGCCAAACGTGGCGCTGAAAAACACCTGGCTCTCCCAGTCAGCGGTCAAGGTAGTCATGTGAACCGGCTGGGTGTCACATCAGAGCAGCTGTGGAGGAGGCAGTCAGGGGCCCGACCGTGCTAAAGGTGAAACATCGGGGCTCCCTGACAGTTCCCCCGTGGCCGGCCCTCCCATGGGCCGTGCAGACAGGCAGAACGGTGCATTGGAGTCCGAGGTGGGCAGGTAGCACAGGGCCCGAACCTCTGTGAGACACGGAGGGCGGCGGGCCGTTCCTGTAGTCTCCTACTGCCCCCCCCACCCCCCTTTCCCTCCCAATCCTTCATCTCCTCTCCCAAACCCAAGCTGGGAGCTCTAGGCGGAGGTCCCTCAAGACCGCCGGCGTTTACTGAAGCCCCGAGGCGGTGCGCCACGCTTTGTGCATTCCACTCGTATAATTGGGCGAGTTTCACAACTAGCCGCTTTTTTCCTCTGGTCCTGTTATCGTGAGCCCTGGGGGAAAGAGAGTGTAACCTAGAAACTCCCATGGACTGTACGCACGCACGTCGGGCGCTCGTGCATGCGCAGAAAAAGACAAGTGCGTGTTGTCGACCTACCCCACACACACACATTCCCAGCGCTTTGTATCAGGGGAGTTGACGGGTGGTGGAGATTAAATGTATACTGCGGGTGGTTAGCTAATTATCCCCACATCACGAGAGGACGGATCTGCCAGTTTCCATCGGCGCCATGGCGACGCCACAGACACTGTTGCTACGGCGGCGCACACTGTTCCTGCCTTGCCCCTTTGATGTCAGCCAGGGGCTGCGTACCAATGCCCATTGGAACCGCGTTCGGCGACAAAAACTGACACGCTATTTTCTCACCGACATTTTACATTTTTAAGGACAAGCAGAGAGATAGAGAGAGTGAGAGAGAGGGAGAGAGAGATGGAGAGAGAGATGGAGAGAGAGACAGAGCGCTCCTTGCATTGCCACATTTTCACACAGCTACCATGTAAACATTGCAGTGATGCTGAGGATGGCAAGACGGTACACGTGGGGGTTGGGGGTGGAGGGCGGCTCGTTACAAGAGTGGGGATTTACTACGGGCAGACTTGTCCTCGAACTCGCAACTTTAGGTCAAATCTCCCTCCTTTCACGGGCCCCCATATGATACAGTACATTAGGAATTGACAGAGTTCTTAAAGGCCTTTTTGTAGATTGAAACTGGTTTATAGTGGAGTGTCCCAGGTCAGAGCTGTCGCTCTTATTTACGACCACTGCTGCAAATATCTCAGCTCTGTCAGCCCTCCTTGTTAAACAGGAGAGTTTTGAATAATGCTTCGAGCACAGGGGCATGTGACTTTCACGTTCTGTGCACAGGTCCAGAATGGCCGTATATCGGCAGCTGTTTCCAGGAGACGATGTTCCGTGTTTGTGTAGATTCCATGTGAAATATGACCACTACTTATTGGGTCGTGCATGTGAAAGCTGAGAGGTACTTTGTGGTCCAGTCTACGGTCCTGGAGACAGATGACTCTGTCTGCCTTCTACACACCAGTGGACACTGTGACATACAATCGCACGGTGTCTGGGGAGTTGTGACAGTTGTGCCCCGAAGCCATAAAAGGGTTTCCCCTCAACACCAATGATGTTAGTGCAATGTAATGGTCTACTAAAACCATTACGCGGCCTGTCTGCCCCGGAACTGGCAACCCGGGATTGGAATATGTAAATGCTTTTTAGTATTTTACAGACAGGGAAATATTAGCGGTTTGCTTAGTTTGTGTTCAGATTGAGCTGGGTGGGTCCCAAGGGAGATCAGGTGTTTTCCGTGGCATTTTCACAGAGTCGTAATGCTCTAGCAAGATATTAAGACACACTCAGGGCTGCATACCAGCTCCTGAGTATTTATGTGAACACGACTATTTGTTTGGTAAAACACTTCATTTGCCACCCACAGGGTCCACCTGGCCCCGTCGGAGAGAAGGTAAGAGCAATTAAACTGCACTTTAATGAAATCAGATCATTTCCATCTCCTTTCATGCTGCAATTAAGCTCCAATAGTGAGCCAGTGGTTAGCTGACAACATGTGGCCCAAACATCTGTCCTCGCTAGCTTTACTGGCAGTGGGCTGCGAGTTCGCCCCCCATTGCCAATCTGCATATGAATCCAAGCCCCCTCATTCACTGAGACTCTCTCTCTCTCTCTTCTCTCTCTCTCTCTCTCTCTCTCTTTCTCTCTCTCTCTCTCCTTCTCTCTCTGTCTTTCTCCATCTCTCCCTAGGGATCTATTGGCCTGCCAGGTCAACCCGGGCAACCAGGCAAAGAGGGCAAAAGGGTGAGTAAACAGGAGCAGGCGGCAGTTTGTGTGGTCTGGCCCGGGCTTATGGCCGGGTTACCCCCTCCTAAAGGGAGGCCGGAGTCGGTCGGCTCTGTGGACACCACAGCAGCAGCTGAGGGCCCCTCAGTTTGGGGGAAAGCCGGGGGAATACACGGCCTTCATACGATGGCTCCTGGGTGGGCTTCAGAGGAGCAGGGGGAATGCTAATAGCG
Organism: Galaxias rostratus; assembly: GCA_036024795.1. Classification (NCBI taxonomy): domain Eukaryota; kingdom Metazoa; phylum Chordata; class Actinopteri; order Galaxiiformes; family Galaxiidae; genus Galaxias; species Galaxias rostratus. Next base: position 6,826 of record JAVQJS010006223.1, on the reverse strand, counting down.
TGACAATTAAATAGACAGACCCAACAGCTAAAGGGTGTCACACCCACAACATAAACCACCAGGGCTGTCCCACTGGGCATCTGATGCAGCTCGGGTTAAGTTCCGCTGGAGCAGGCCGGGTTAGTTTCTGATGGGGCAGGCCGGGTAAGGTTCCGCTAGGGCAGGCCTGGGTTAGGTCCCGCTGGAGCAGCCCGGGTTAGTTTCTGATGGGGCAGGCCGGGAAAGGTTCCGCTAGGGCAAGCCTGGGTTAGGTTCCGCTAGGGTAGGCCTGGGTTAGGTCCCGCTGGGGCAAGCCTGGGTTAGGTTCTGCTGGGACAATCTGGTTTAGGTTCTGCTAAACAGGCCTGTATTTCAGTTTGTAATGTCCATGACAAAATCAACAGGAATACTCCTGGCGGATTTTTGATTTAGGATCCTTCCCCCTAGCTCTTAAACCGTCAAGGTATATCAAGATTTATTGCTGCATGATCTTAATTGAAATGTTATACTGTATTGCATGTCACTGTGTGCAGTGCAATGTCAAACCGGTTCAAACCTACAGAACTATGAAACCATAACCCCGTAGCCCACGCTTGTGTTCTAATGCATTCTGTCCCTTGGAGAGTTATTTTTTCATGTTTTATTTTCAAACAGTGTTGTGTTGTTTACAATGCCTATTTAAAAACAAAGCTGAAAGATGAGCCGTGGGTGGAATGTGGTCTCTGCGTTGAGTCATCAGAGCCACAGAAACACATTCTTCAAGGACAGGTGGAGACAGTGGCCTTTGGTCCTGCAGAGAGGTACATGGTCCTCTGGGACTTGGCCTGTCCCAATGGGTCATGTCATGACTTTGCCTAGGATGATGCTTTCAGAACCGGCCCCTCAACAAATCAGTCAGTCTTGCGTTTTTTATTTATTTCATATGAAAACGTTCGAACAGAGAATAAGTGATCTAAAAAGTTTTTTGAGGGGGGGGGGGGGGCTGCATTCTTTTGGTGGGTAGTCGTGAGGTATTCAGAAGTAGGTCAGGCGAGTTCTGTTATGTTATACATTAAGCAGGACTCCGTATGACACAATGCTCGAGACATCTGGAAAAGGAGAGAACATAATCGAATTTGTGTTGCCTGACATTCAGCGCAACATACGGGCCTGATTTAGCCGGCAAACAAGTACCCACGCCATCAACTATTCATGAATTGTTTCAGCGTCGGTTTGGTCGGTTCTCAACGGCGCACTTCACACACTGCATGAGCCAAACGAGTGAATCCTCGTAACACATATATTTGTTTGTAGAAATAGTCAACTGGGAAGGTAGAGCAGGACCGTCGTTTGTGTGCAGCTGTCCTCGTCCAGCAGCGTTTTTTTTTCCGGGTGTCGATAAAGTTGACCTGAACGCTGACTGGGTGTTAAAGGCCACAATTATACTGTGGCCTTTTCCCCTCCAATCTAAAATGATGTCAAATATTTCCTCGATCGTGCCTCCCTAATAGGTTTTGGGGCCACCCACGGTCGGTGTTTCTGCGCGTAATCTGTGTATTTTTCTAGTTCCCTGCTATGCAACAGGGGGCTCATTAACGTTTAGGATTATTGAGCTCTTGTTATTTTCTACACAAAAGCAGTCAAAGGACGTTACATTGGTTGCACGAGCTTGGCGTGTTTGTGTGGGAGTGGCCGTTTTAATTGGTTTCAGCCTTGTTGTTTTGTCGTTGAAGACATACCTTAAGACAGCCCTCCTATAAATAGCCCATCTTTGATGAGCGGATGGTTTCCTGGTGACTGTCAGCGTGCTAAGGTTTCCATCTTTATTTTTAGAACACCCCAACCCACCGGTCACATGTGGACCTTGGAGTTGTTGACCAACTTGCGTTTCAGCAGCGGCCGCGGCCCTATTTCAGTGAGGAGGACATGCATCATTATCAGCTGCTCTCAGCCAGGGGCCAGCCAACACCGGCAAGAGCCTCTCACCTAATTAACACCCCTTCCCCTGTGATTACACCTTGGGAGGTTCACTCGGAGTCACCAGCGTTCATGCAAAGGACAGCGTGGCGACGTGGCCTCGCCGCACGTCCTTTCGCTGTCCTGTAACCTTTAAGGGTGAGGTGGGCGACAGAGCCCACAGTCCAAAGCCATCGCAAGACGTTAGGCGCCCCGGCACACACCAGCTCTCGCGCTGTCTCCTTAACTCCCGTGGCGAGGGAATCACAGCCGGACTCGCCCTGTGCGGTCGCTCCTCCAGGATGCACCAAGGTCACGCTGGAGACGGGCAAGGGGAGAGGTTGATAGTAAATGATGTCTTTTGCATTGATCCTGCCCTGAGGAAAACTGGCAGTATATCTATATATATATATATATATATATTATACATGAGGATGTCAAGGAGAGTCAGCCCAGTTTAGCCCTGCAGACATTTGTATCTGTGACGCCATGCCTGACGGCAGCATTATCCACCTTTCCATCACATTTGTAGCTTGATGGATGACCTTTGGTGGGGCAGGGTCGAGGTAAGAGCTGGTCCAGCTGTGTTTAGAATCCCGGCAGAGGCTTTGGTACTAATTAAGGTGAGGTGGAGGGGCGGTGGCGCTTTTAAAAAGTAATATACTGGATCCACATTTCACATGGAGGAGAGGGCATTAATAGTTATATGGAATGCTTGCTTTCATCCATTATGGATCGTTGACATAGAATGGCAGGCAAAATGGAGGACTTTGGGACTCGGTGACACTGCGGGAGATCAAAAAAGGCAGATGAGGACTTCTCTCCCCTTGCCGAGGGCAGGCTGGTAAAATATTCATCACGGCTTGTAATGATGTGCTAAGCCCTATGTTGTCATTATGGCTCTGGTATGACCTACACAAGATGCGGAGGAGTGGGGCATGCATGTGGGGGGAGCCATGCCGTGGTTTTCCCACCGTTACATCAGCTGGCAGCCTTGAGTTTATCGCGTTTGATGGATCAAAACAGGGCTTGACGTCGGAATTGTTTGCTGAACTGCCAATATTTTTGTAATTGATGTGGGAAAAAAGGAGATTAATTTGTTTGACAGAAAGCGTTTTCAAATGGCAGTTTTTGATGTGTGTGGGTGTGTGTGTGATTGTATGTGTGTGTGAGAGAATATGACATCTCCCTGGCATCTGTATTGGGAGAGAAAACCCACACTTGGATGACGCACAGAGCTTTCCAGCAGCCAAAACTCACAGAGCACCACTGCAAACCTGATTTATTCATGTCTTGCCAAGCCTTCCGAGTGTACACTGCTTTTGGTAGCTGGCAGAGGTTAGCGTGTGGGGTTCAGTTCAGACAAGGGTTTACCGCTGGGCAAGTCAGTAGGTTGCTGTGGATTAGTAAGATATCAGTCCAACAAATACCCAGATTGTACCTTGGCTCTTACCATTTTAATCCATGCTAAGTAGCAGATTTAGCTATTATTAGCCGTTTAAGTATACCTGTTTTAAAAATATACCAAACAAAAACTAAAGCCATTTTAAGGTCGCACAATTGTGGCTCTGTAAGGGTTAGATGTTTTAATGAGACATGCTGAGTCGGACATAATTATGGCACGTTAAATATATGATTCATGCCTTAATCGTGTTAATCATTTACGTGTTTCTTTGATGCATTTCGCCGGTTGTGAAGTATGGTTAGACGCCGCATTTGAAATGATTTTAAAAGGAGGGCACATGCTGAGACAGGAAGGAGGGCAGGCCTTCCTCTTTTTTTTTTTTCGCTGCCTCTCAGAGTGAATGCACTGTGTGCTGTTTGTTTTTCTATGACATAAAGCTGATAGTAGGAGCGAGCCGCCCAAACCCCTGTTGGCCCCCCAGTCGACTCTGAGCAGCGCCACCGCTCCGACAACGGATGTGTTCTCTGCCACTGAATTATGCAGCATGAGCTCTGCCATGGAGATGTTTTATTTTGGTCGTACGCTTGAACTAGTTTCTAGACGAGGAATTTAAAGGCATTACACCACCCGTCTCTCTGTTGGGGTCCTTAACTTATCTCTGAAAAGTTTGCAAGAGGTCTTGAACAATACGTTAAGACTGCCAGGAAAGAATGCCAGCTCCCTGGTATTGATGTGTGTCTGTCTATTTACTTGGTAAAACATTGCATTTGCCCCCCCACTGGGTCCACAGTTGGCATGCTGAGTGATGATTGATGTTTTCTGCGACCTCTTGCCTTCTTCGATTCCAAAATGGCCACCTTTTTTATGTTGAAATATTTGTCAATTGTGATGATTTTGCTTCGGGCCACTATGTGAAATATATTTCATACAGTGGGTCAGTGAAATTGTAAAGGACAAAAGAAATCAGAAAGGCGTAAAAGATTCAGAGACTCGTGCCTGTCAAATGAGTGAGAAATTCTGAAATGGCAGGAAAGGCCCGTGGCATTTATACTTCTCTCATTTTTGAAACCACTCATGTGGCACACCTCTAAGTGTGGGGAGTGGGGGACCACTGTCCATGTAAAATATGGATGGTTATTGATAAAAAAATTATGGAGCTATAGGTTGAGCCAGGAGCCAAAGAAGACCTTCATCCTGTATTGACTTGGTTTCTTTCTGTCTTAATGGTCATTAGCCCCCCAATAGGAGATTAAACACACCATAGAACAATACTCTAATTAGCTACTCATAGATCTGTTTTAAACTAAATATATAGCCTGTGATTTTGTCAGTTATTTTAATGAAGATGGTAATTATTGCAAAACATTATCAGAATGTCTGGTAGTTCAATCACTGAGAATCCAAAATAGATAACAATTTAAATACACATTATTGTTGCATCACTTCATCATATGCGCAACAAACTGTATGATCAGGCTCATGCTGACCGTTTCCCAAAATTACTTTAACCCCCCCAACCCATCTCCATCTTCTTCAGAAGCAGTTATGATTGCAGCCTGCAGATCGACTGTCACGTGATCTCTATCACAAAGGAAAGTGGGAGGGAACCATGTGTCTTCTGCAACAACACAATGCTCCAGTTGTTGGGGCCGGGAATTATTTTTCTCAGGCCAGGGAATCTCTTGCCATCTGTTTGGGAAGGATGGCCGTTACTAAAATAATCTGCTGTGTTCTCTGAGAGCCCCCGACAGCCGTGGCGGGCTGTCCGTCAGTCACTGTTGATACAACTGAAAGAGAGCACGTGTGCATCATCGGAACAGACAAACTTTTCAACTTCTCACTTTTTTGGGGGGGGGGCAAATGACAGTAATGTCTTCAAGCAGCTGCTCGGGTGTTACTGTGCTGACACACTCGCCACCGAAAAAAACAAGCGACAAGGTCAAGGAAGTGGCCCGCGCTAAGTGTACGGGAGGGAGGTGAGGCGAGCGGTGTTTACGACTCTTCGAACATGGTCGGGACAGAACGGGCCACTCCAATCCCCTGCAGCTGTGTCTTGAAACTCCCTGAGCCGCTGCCCAGCAGTGGGGCTGGTCATCTTACACTCGCCCCTCCACCTGACAAACGCTCCAAAGGTTGTCCCATGCTCCCGAGACAACATGGAGGTGCTAGAGACCCGCTGGTCTAACATTCCAGCTCAGCCCAGGAAGCGGATATCTAATGATTATAATCATACCCCCTGATCTTTCCCCACCTCTATTCCTCATTTCCTCTCGGAAACATGCTGAGCGTGGGTCCATGTGTGTGTATGTGTGTGTGTATGTGTGTGGTCAAGGTTACCATGTAGAGAGTCGTCCTTTCACGCTGAGTGTCCTCCAACAGCGTTTACAGACAGATGTTGTGTATGTATTAGGCAGAGGAAAGGATTCAGATTCAAAAACATTAATCTCATTTAAAATTCAACCCCTCATAGGCCTATCTCATTGCATAGTAAATAACTCTCGTCATAAATTGTCATTTGGGTTGAAAAATCGTGCTCGTAGCAAATGCATTGTTATTACTGGATTATAGAGGGCTCCACTGCAGGAATAAAACAATTGTGTTTTGGAATAATGTTCCCGGAAGAGTATACATAATATTTCTACTATGTCTAATGGACTTGGCTGGGCTTTCTGTGGTTGAGTGAGTGGCCAGAGAGACAGAGCCAGGCAGCCATTGACAGTGACAGTGATGGGGGGGAAAGGAAGATGAGGGGGAGTAAGAGGAGGAGGAGGAGGAGGAAGACGAAGGAAGAGGGTGAGGGGGAAGAAGAAGAGAAGGAGAAGGAGGAGCAAGTGTTGTGGTGAGCGTCAGAGGGGGACTGACTAGTTGGCTGTGCGTTTCCCCCCTCCCTCCATGAGGCAGTGGGGCCAGAGATGGATCTGGGTGTCCACCTCTACTGGCTGTTGACCTCTAGCAGGGCACCGGCAGGGCTAGGTTATTAACCCATGGAACCCCGCTGGGAACCACCAGGAGCTCCCCCTGGGAAGGAAGGTCGATCTGTGACATCCATGTGTGAATACTATTTCTGTTATTTTGACCGAGGCACAGAGCTCACTGGCTGTGCTTGGCGTACCCCATTAAATTGTTTGACATTCTTGGCCATTGCGACCTGGAATAGGATTTACTTCGTCCAGATGTAAAATTTATAACAGAATGTGGTACTTGAGAATTGACGTTAGCTGAGTAAATCCACTTACATGTGGTTTTTAAATACCGTCAGTGCGTACACGTTCGCATGAAGACAGCACTGTAGTTCATACACGCGGTGTCATTGACTTGAGATGTCCGTTGAAATAAAGCAATCTTTTTCACTCATGAAATTCTTAATAGAGTATAATAAGCCTTGCATTGGCGGCACGGTGGCGCAGTGGTTAGCACTGTTGCCTCACAGTAAGAAGGTCCTGAGTTCGACTCCCACCTGAGGGCCTTTCTGTGTGGAGTTTGCATGTTCTCCCCGTGTTAGCGTGG
>JAVQJS010006201.1:0-36153 GCA_036024795.1 Galaxias rostratus | reverse complement strand
AGAGAGAGAGAGAGAGAGATACAGAGAGAGAGAGAGAGAGATACAGAGAGAGAGAGAGAGAGAGAGAGAGAGAGAGAGAGAGAGAGAGAGAGAGAGAGAGAGAGAGATTGTGTGTGTGTGCGTTTTCATGAGTCAGCTTCTCACAAGGAAGGGTAGGGTGCATGAATTTATGAGGTCTTGTCTCTACTGAGCGTGATATTTTGCAGTTGTGTCAGAGTGTTTGATAGTGCTCGAGTGCTGCCTTTTCAGCGCGCTATCCGAGGAAGAGCTATGAGAAAGTTAACGCTGATGCCTGTTGCAGGATAGTGCTCTTTCTGTTTGTGTGTGTGTGCGTGTGTGTGTGTGTGTGCGTGTGTGTGTTCATGTTTAGGAGAGTGTGTCTGTAGGATAGCGGTAGTGAAATCCTCTGTCACGTTGGTGACTGACTGCTCTGCCGGGGAACAGTGTGTGTCTTGCAGCGGGGTACTCCAGGCCATTGATGTGCGCGAGTGTGTGTGTGTATATGGCGCCAACATGCTGAGTCTGGTGCAGAGCTCTCGTCCTCTGAGGGAAAGGGTGGTGGCTGCGGCAGGTGGAGGAGGCGGTGGAGGAGGAGGTGGAGGAGGAGGAGGTGGTGGTGCCGCTGCTGGTGCTGTGCAGGCGGGCAGGCCAGCCAAGGAGCTGCTCATGACTCTGCCCTGTCCCTCTGCTCAGACTGTCAGCAAGTACAACTCCCAGTACCACAAACTCTTCCAATGCGTGCCTAAGGAAGAGATCCTTATGAAAGGTATTTTTTTTCACTTCTAAAAATGACAGTTAAATATTTAAATGTGTTGAGGTTTTGAGTGTTTAAATGATGCTAGTCAGATGTTTATGCTATGTTTAAACAGGATGTGTTAAAAAACATATTTGATCTGTCCCATGGATGCTGATGAAGTATTTTTGAATAATGCACCGTCAAAAAGTTCAGTTCAGAATTGTTATTTTGAGACTTATTCAATTAACATATTGGCTTCCTGACACTGTACTTGCAGTTGTCTGCTGTCACTTTAGCCTCACAGACCAGTTTTATTATTATGACAGTGTGCAAACTCTTTCTTTGATAGGAGAGGCACCATTAAAGATAGCATGCTGTTCTACATATAATATGGCACCATGATCGTGTCATCTTTCCTCAGTGTATTCATGTGCTCTACTACGAGATATACTGCTCCAAGGTCGACTCTACATTTCAAGGAACTGGCTGTGTTTCTATGCCAACCTTTTTGGCAAGGACATAAAGGTAAGAAATACTGACAAACAACTCAAACAAGTTGGCAGACACATAAGGCATACTGTAGGTTGACAAAGAGATAAAGAGAGACAAAGACAAAAAGTACATAAAAGCCAAATGGGCCAACGATGTCTGTCTCCAACTGTGTTCAAATTTGAGCCTATTAATCATTCAAAGCATGTTCTGTAAGTTTTCCTGTGATGGTGTTACTTTATTATTTTCTTTGACAACAGCTCATGCACCTTAGTCGTAATGTGTGCCTAACTTTCTGATTGAAAACCAGACTCTTAACTTAAATTTTTCAGGACATTCCCTAAATTGTACAACATCTCAGATAAAGCACTTCTGTAAACAGACCCACAATTATTGAATTATTTCATGCTTATATGTATAACTCTTGATCCCTACTAAGACATGTATCTTGCATAAGGACTGTGACAACCTAATTTCAACTCTGCCTGTGGGTGGAAAGTGTGCGTGAAGGGGCTAGGGGAATTACGTTATCTTCCACTTGTGTGATCTTCTCTCTAGGTTGCTATACCTGTGGTCTCTGTGAGGTTGGTGAAGAAGCACAAAACAGCTGGTTTGGTGCCTAACGGTCTAGCCATCACCACAGATACCAGTCAGAAGGTGAGCACTAAAATGCCAGAACAACAGGTCAGTGTGGACGGTAACGCACCTAACAGGACTTAGCTTGACCATATTTTCCGCCTTGCACACATGTCATGGAAACAACGACCTAGCAATTAAGCTAGGCTCATATCAGTCTCAAGATGACACAGCTGTGCTGGAAAGGTGTCAAGGTCACAGTCTATTTTAGACCTGCTTCTCTCCAAGCTTCTCTCCTGTAGGTGCATGAATTGAAAGGAGGACATAACTAGAAACTACCATTTCTGTATCGGACGGAGCTAACAGTTGTTTACAGCTCCACTCACATTCTTGTCCTAATTATTAAGGTTTGACAATTAGATAATCCCAGATAAGGTGATGCAGTATCTTATACTTATTTCAGATGAGATGCATTTTCAACAATATTGATTAAAAAAAAAACACAACAAAAATAACAGTTTATTCTCAGCTATCTCTCAAACCATAATTGAAAGGAATTAAAAAATCTGATGGTATAATCCCCACTTTGTTCCCTAGCCTAGATTATACTCCCTAACCCATGGACTGTTATTTTCTGGTAGGATTATCTTCTAACCACACTGTAAATATGATGGGACAAAAATATACATTTTGTGTCGCAACTAAAGAATAAGAAACATGTGTCTAGTGTTAATGTGTTTTGTTTAACGTTATACAGTACATCTGTATGGCATGTCATGCATTTGCTTTTTTGATTTCCCCATCAGTATGTATTTGTCTCCCTGCTGTCAAGAGACAGTGTATATGATGTGCTCCGCAGGATCTGCACTCACCTCCAGGTCAGAGAACAAACACAACACCGTTTACTCCATCAGGCTCCACTGTCTGAGTGCATCCTTAAAACCTTTATATATAATAATAATTTAATCCACAGGTCAATGGTAAGAAGAGCCTGAGCCTGAAGCAGTACATGGAGGAACCCAACTCCTTGTCTCTGGTAAGACAGTAGACTGGCTCTCCTCTGGAGACAAATAGTTTTGTGACAGCACCTGTTACCTGCTTTTGTTTGGCCACAGTCTTTGTACAAAGAGTTGTTTGTTTAGTTGTTTTTTATCTTTACACCAATAAAGGAAATGTATGCAGACCATTTTACTGCCAAATACACTGACGGTGTCAGAAAAAGTCTGCTTTCACTATTGTCAAAGATGAATAACACATGAGAAGCTGGAAGAGAAAACATTTTACCCAGCTTCATTGTGTACTTGAACCTGTAAAAGACACCCCACAGGGATAAATTGGTCGTAATCAATATATCTTTTTGTCAGCGGTTTTATTAAATAAGCAGGATATCCAGCTAGTCACCTTGAAGGCACCAGATGAACAATAAGGAATAACAGCATTTACTTTACATAATAACATAGTTGATAAATAAACTATCAACGTTAGTAGGACTCCACAAACATGACAATTATCATAACACCATGGAATGTTGATGTTCTTTGAGGGGGACAGCTTTTTCTATTTATCATGCCTCCTACACTCATACAGCAAACACGTCTACTCCCTGTTCTTGGTAACCTTGCCTCCCAGGAAGAGTTCACGGCGCCAGATGTGTTCCCGGTGGCAGCTGAGTACCCCCCCGTGATGAAGTGGAGGAGGAAACCCTCTGTGGTGTCTGTATCCTCCTCCCTCCCTGACCTCTTGGGCAACTCCCCGAGTGGTCTGAGTGCTGGAGAAGTGCCCTTCCAGACAGACCAGCCGCTGGAAGGTGAGCACCTCCGATTGTAACCGCTGCTTGCAGAGATTCAGTCCACTATTATATGGGAAAGGTCTCTTGTTTTGTTATGGACTATGGTGATATTGTGTATTATACCATCCATTGTCCATTGTCAGCCGCTTATTCGGGGCTGGGTTGTGGTGGCAGCAGGCTCAGCAGGGTATTCCAGCCGTCCCTATCCCCAGGCAAAGCTTTCTAGATCCTCCTGGAGGATCCCGAGGCGTTCCCAGGCCAGACAAGATATGTAATCTCACCAGCGTGTTCTGGGTCTACCACAGTGTCTCCTACCTGTAAGGTGTAGGTGGGGGTTGAATCGTCGACTAGTAAATGGCGAGTTTTGCTTTTCAGCTCAGCTCTTTCTTCGCCATGACGGTCCAGTACAACACCTCATTACTGTTGATGCTGCACCAATCTCATACTCCATTTTACCCTCACTCATGTATACGCACGCCTCCCCAACAAGTCTTGTGATGCAGTTTACCACAGTGCTTTGCGTTTTGTAACGGGAATAGTTTGCACACATTCATTGCCCCATTGCACACTGCACAAGAAATCATGATTGGCTTAGTTTGTTTTTAAGGCATTGCTAAGCAAGTTGCATTTTTACCTTACTTCCTTTTCCCGTTATCACAAATCCAGAGGTCATAGGACACACGCACACTGGACTGTAACACCCTTGAAAGCTTCTAGAGAAAACAGAACTTGGATGATTTGCTTTCGGTTCTTTTTGCCTCAGATTTATGGAACAAGGTTCAATAGGTTTTGAAAATAGAACAGTATGTTTTGGTTTATCAAGTTCACATTATATTGGAGGATAATTGGAAATGAAGAGTGTTCTTGTTTTGGGTTAAATTCTTGTACTGTTAAGTTTTGTAATACACTTTCTTTTATTTTCTTAAGGTTTAATTGGGGGGTGGGGGCGGGGTGGACGTTATTTAAAGAGAGATAACAATCTGGATGGAGATGGCTCTTTTGTATAATAACTTCTCAAGTTACAAATGTAACCAAATGTAGTAGATGCATGCAGTCTTGGACAGATACTAAATTGTAATTACTTAGATATTTTGTTTTCTATCCTAACTGAGCAGAGTTCTCACTACGCAATCTCAAAACTTATTCATTTGGAGGAAAGGAAGCCACACATAACGTACCATGTCTGTTCTGTTTACGTTGCACTGTGTGTTGCAGAGCGATGTCTGCAGCCAGAGAAGAGCCTCTTGGCAGAGCCGATGCCAGAGCTCGGACAGATTGAGTATCAGCTGCTCAAATTCTTTGTCCTGCTGTGAGTATAGATGAACCCAACCCAATTGGGGCATTATCATAGCCACCCTATATCAACAATGCAGTGGATGGATTATAGTAGGATTCGTTATGATTATGTCACATTCTGCCGTAATCTCTGTGATGTAACTGGTTTTATTATAATAATCCTAATGCAAAGATAGTGCGGATGTTTGCAGGAATGCTAAATCTCATCTTGGCTTGGTTCAGATTTAAATTCTGCATAGTTAAATAAGAGTATTCTTCGGAAAAGTTGGTAAAATTAAAATCATGATTAAAGGTTTAGGCTTCGTGAACCTTTGGTTAGATTAATCTAAATAGAAGTTATCCCATCTCATGAATAAAGATGAATTTCTGAATTATAAGACTGGTGACCTTGTAACATTATATAGCGCACAACTTATGCTTCATGTAATCAGCTTTTCCATTATTATTAGGTTATAGCATCATATTGATTTGAAATATCCCTTGGCATCAAAGTCAGTGTTTCAATGATCTGACATATACCATGTACCAAAAAAAACAACACTTTTTGAAAATAGTTTTATAGAGTTATGTCTAGACATATCTGTCTATTATTTCGGTTTGACTCTAAATAAAACCTTAATACCCCCCCCCAAACATGATTTTTGCTTTACAGGGACTTTATTGTAACCTGTGGTGACATCTTGTGGTCAGAAAATCCTTACATTTAATCTGTTTCTCAGCACCCAGCATGTTACCTATTATTTTGTAACTGCAATAAAGCGCAACAACAGTGCAAATACAGCTATACCATGTAAAATACAAAGACTAAAGTTGTGTCTCCTTTTTTTTCCGCAGCATCATCCTTCTCATCGTGTCGTCTTGTTACTTGGCCTTCCGAGTATGCAGTCTGGAACAGCAGCTGTCCTTCCTTAACAATCCCACACTACCTCTGCGAGAAAGGTGAGGCCATTGCTACATGATTTCATCAGTCTAATTCAATATATTTATTGTCATCCTTATTCTCAATTCTCAATTATTATTCCTAAAGCAATTATGCGACATAGGATCAAACAAACATTTGTTTGGTCAATGTTATGGTCAAGTTGTTACAAAAACAGTTTATACTATAATTGATATATCTAATATAGTTATACTTTCTATAATTTACTTTAACTTTTCTTAACTGTATATTAATGTTGTAATCAACATGCTTCTGGTGTTCCTCTCAGGTAACCACTATTTAACACTGTGACCGACTGGTTGAATGTCTGCTCTTCATGGAATTTGGGCTAAAACTATCACGCTTGCCTCAATCCAAGAACAGATCAACTAATCTCCAACTGTATACCTTAAAGGAATAATTCTCACAAGACTTACAGGCACATTTCTGTGATCTTATTCTTAAAGACTATGCAAAATAAGTTATTTATTTATTTTTGATGTTGACATCATTTTTGAAAAGCCAATCATAGATTGGACTGAAAAAACTCTATCGGACTGAAAACACTTGATTGGTTATCAAGACCAGGTGTGAAGGGATAAAATAACTGATGTCAGACCCTGGATGGTGAAGACACCAGTTCATCAAAGATGGTTTTTAAACTTCTGAAGATTTTGTCTAATCCAAAGCTAAAACTTTCATCAAATGAAGACAATGTTTTTTGTTGTACATCATGCATAGTTTGTGGTTTCACAAACTAGTACAAAACTGATTGCAAATGTGTCAAACTAGTGCAGGACTCATTATAAGTTGTAGGCCGCCAATGTGTCAAATGAGCGGCACCCTGCCGCTCTAACTATACATTAAGTTTAAGTTAATTAAATATAACATGTAATAAGAATAATCAAATACATTCTACAGTCTATTACAACTTTTTTTTCTTACAGTTTGTGAAATTCTAATCAGATTTTAACTTGGAATGGGATAACCAATTATGAAATACAAGCACATTTTGTTATAACTTAACAGATGACCCCCTTTTGGGGCTGAGGAGCTACTATTGCTGCAACTAGACGATGTTAACGTGAAGCTTGTGTCACATGGTTTTAAAATCTATACAACTACCCCTTTGTAATGATCTTGTGTGAAGACCTTTTATGTACCAAACATTTTGACCACTGGAGGGAGACACATACTTTGTTGGTGACTCAATTGATCACATAGACCTTACATTTAAGACCCTTCACATTCATTACTCCTAAGTGATTATGACAAACTGTGTTATTGATTGAAACCAAGTCGATTTCCACAGGAACAACGGGTGAAGAGAATATGTACGTCATAGGTTCAAATAGTCTTACTCTAAATTTCCTGAACTATGCAAAGAATGTCTGTTGATAATTAAGTACTCAAAACACAAGCTTTTATGTTAGCTCAAAGCCTACCAATGAACAGTACCCTAGTGTTTCTATGCTTTATTTCTCAGTATCAAATAAAGGCACAATGGGACCTTTTCATAGATTATACTTGACTGAGGCAATCACACAAGTGTGTATGTCTTAAGAGGAGGAGTCTGTTTAAGATAGAAAGGCAGGGGTCAGGTTAAAGCAGATGGTCAAACTAACTGCAGGCAATCCCACGCCTCCACGGAGCCACGTTGTCTATTCTGGAATGTTCCTGAAGATGACCCTAGCTCTCCATTATGTCAGTGTGCTAATTGTGAAGTATGCATTCACATAACTATCTAAAGGGAGAACATAAAGGAAAGTGGGACTTGATAAGTGGATCAGACGTATTGGAAGTAATTTTTCATGTATTTGGTTATCATACAGACCTGCTAATTTTTTAATTAACCATGAGATAAAAGATGATAAAATGATCTAATCTAATTTAATTTCTCAAATTGTTGAGTATTGAAAGGTTCAAAGTAGGTAAGAAATGTCAACTATGGGAACAACTATGTCAGGGGAATCATTTTTTATGACGGCCAGATGTGAAGCATAACATCTGACTTTTGCTTTAAGTACAGGTCTGTCTTTACTGCTTATAAGAATCACTTTATCAGCTTGCCATGCCTGAACTCTGAGCTATTGAGTATAAAGTCACTACCTGTCAGTCTAGTTCTTCACTGTGTTTTCACTTAAACTGGGTAGGATAATCATTGTTATTAAAAAAAAAACACGAAACGTTTTAACCTATTAAGGTAAATACAGTAGTTGTTGTCCCGTAAGGGACAGGCATATCTACATTCATCAAGGAACCAAAACATAGATCTGGCCTATACCACTACAAAGCTGGTATTGAACTAGTTCACTTTGAATTCAAAGTCAAATTAGGGATTCATCTCAAATTCTCTCAGCTCGTTGAAGCAGCTTTTTTAGACTTATTATTCTTTACACTTACCTGATCAATCTCTTAAATATCTCCCTGACAAGAAAATGTACACATGCTGTACTGGAAGTGCCCTTCACTGTAGTTGCAGTGTGAATGTATGTGCCTTGGCACAGGGGCATCTTCCCTAAGTTCTGCAAATCATCTCTTATCTTATATTTTGTCTTCAGTTGTTGTGTGGTCAACATCGTTCTAACTAAAGCAACTCAACTAAATATTTTTTCTAAATGAAAATTAAATCTGGTAAAAATGTATTCTAATCTTTGTTTAAAATTATTTCTGATACATAATTGGCCTTGATAGCATTGCTTAAGAAGCAAGAACAACACATGTATCTTTTCAGGAATTAGCCTGTTGCTTTAACGGATTGAACCGATGGAAACCAAGCTCAAGACGATATCACAAGCTGAAGGCGAGGAGCTTTATTGCTATACACTTTCAGAGGGTATAAAACAAAAGGCTAAAAATAGTAAATCAATTATTAACATTATCATGTATAATAACAAATCAGATGGCACTGTACCCCTCATTGCAAGTCAATATCAAAAGTGCAGGTAAAACTTCTAAAGCATTGATCATTTTCTGTCAAGTTCATTAAAACACACATTTCTGTCCAAAAATGCTTATGTCAAAATGTGAATCTTAAATCAACCTGTCTTACATTCACCCTGGGTAACAACCCCTGGAAATAATTTCCATATTTGTTCAAAATAAACCTTTAGAAAAAGGTAAGAAAGGTTGAGTAGTTTCCTTGTCTCCATTTCAAACTGACACATTCTTTTCTCCTATTCCCAGTACTAACAATGCTATCATTTTATAAAGGCACGCTGGTGGATTATTTCTGTTGCTGGAGATATTACTAATGGCCATGGTAGCATGACCAATTAAAGAAGTTCAATTGCATTCAATGTTTCCTGTCACAAACCATTTCCCATATTAGGCATCATCTTGTAATACCTTGTAACAATTTGAACATTGAAGTGCATATATTCAGCCTGTAATTCAGTTTTGGGAGCGCTGGCTGTTCTACATACTGTCAATTCAAGTTAAAAGCACAGAAGTTGGACACAGCAGACGTCAAATTTTTGCCAGTTTCTGGATCAGTCTGTGGAATTCTACTCTTTTCTGTGTAATATAGGCCGGGGTGATTGTTTCCACAGGCAAACGTGGAGAACCCTCAGTCTTCGTCTTCTCACATAAGACCTCAGTAACACAGATTACATACATGCCACAGTCATAGCTATTCTGCTGGGAAGGACAAGTCTCCTCTACAAAGGGTAGTTTCCTCTCAGTGCCCAGAAAGGGCTCTAACTTGCTGGCAATATGTCTGCCGTGCAGTGAATTGCTGCCACTTTGGGAGTCATAGTGGGCAAAATGTCCAGCGTCACGACGGAACAGCAGTAGGCTCCAGTGGGTACCTCCTGCAGTTTGGTTAGTGTTGTCATTGACAGCCAGGAATACCCATTGCCGTTTGGCCAGTCCCAAAGGTTCCAAGAACAGTTCTAGCTCATTGGAACAGGAAGCACACTTTATAAACTGTGTGACCTCTGGACTGATAAAGACGATGGCCTCACCAAGACCTTTAAAGCACTCTGAAGTGAAATACTCAAAGGCAAAGCCAATGACCTGGTCGTTAAGCCAGTGAGGTCCCTCCAACAAGGCCACGTCCGAACGTCGCAGGAGGCTGTCCTGGTAGCTCAGCACAACAGGATCCATTCTATCGGCCAGGCAAGCTAAATCAGTCAGTTGTTAGGAACAATCTGAAACATAAGAACACAAAAACAATAGTTATCCTGTTCTTACGAGTAGGACTACGTGTGTAATTTTATTGTTGATTTCTAAATGCAAATGGTCAATCATGGTGATCATGATACATCATTATGTCATAGTATGAACATAAGCCAGTCGTAAAACAGGTTCAAGTAGGCAGTCTTCGCCTGCTAAAGACAAAAGTTTTTAGGTTAGAGCTTCTACGCCTAGAAATAAAGCTGGGAATAGATCGCCCTGTTGAAAAACGTTAGCTAACTAGCTAGCAATTCAACAAAGCAGCTGACTGGCGATAGCTGAGGTGTGTTAGTGGCGTAACCCAGTAACGTTAACTTAGCTCAGTGACCGTTTACTGATTTGTCTGTCTTTTTTAGATATCAAGCTATTTAATGCTAGCTTTAGAAATCAAATTAATGACCAAGTATTTCTAATGTATTTGTTGTTAAGATGTATGTACATTTCCTTTCAATATACCTTACCATTAAAATTCCCCGACACAACGTTATCAAACCCGCAACTTTGTATCTTTTGCAGGACTATTGCAGTAGAAGCCGTAAACGACGGAAAAACTGTAAACATTTTGCGACAGTAGTGCGTTAGAGAAGTGGGATGGGTAGGGGCTGGGCTACTTGTTTCACTGCCGTTGATTTGGTAATTTTATAGTAGTCTACCAATCACGACAAGCTTCTCTGGAAATCCACACTCCCTCATTATTTTCTCACCACCCCGCTGCAACGTGAACGAGCACTGTGCGAATGTGAGAGGCCGCACTGATTAGCAAAGGGAAAGACGGGAGAGTTTTCATACAACGCCACCGGGAGGAAAAAAAAGGTTGCATTTTTTTAAAAACGGCCTGAAACATCGGATCAGTAAGATTAATTTGCAACTCAGCCTTAAATGATGAAGATTTGTCTTTAGACAATGTTACAATGAGTACGGAGACGAAAACAGTTTGGCTACTCTGTCTTGGGAGTCCAGGGAATTAAAAGACAGACGTTGCGCGTACTTATGTATGTATGTGTGTGCGTTGCAAACTTGAACTGATTTCCCTATCCTGTAAAAGTGGGCTGAAAGTTTCTATGCAGAAAAAATAATTAAACATTCCACAAAGTTTTGAGGTAAGAACATGTTAAATTCTACATAAACTGCACGAGGATATTGTGTTTGAATGATCAGCTTTAAATCAGCGGGCTATAAAACACCCACTAATTGCCATGTCTCTTGGGTCTGCGCTGCAGAGTACAGGATATGTAGATTCTTGTTGACTTTTTTTAAAGGAATTATTGAGCAGTTTGTAAAAAATAGATATTTTGGAGTCTTTGCTAAATTGATGCATTTTCTGTTCAATTGAGTTAGGCCGACATAATGGTGAACAAGTATCTGTTTGCATGCTTATCAATTCAGAGTTAAAAATTGAATCGTTTTCCAACTAAATCAAACAGTTTTTTTTCTGTCCAATCACAACAAAGTTGTCATTCTGTGGCACCAAGACTATAGTTTATACATACTCTTCAGTCTCCATATTTTAGACATTACGACAGGGTTTACAAAAATAGCCAGCAATGATCTAATCATTCATCAAATTAAAGGCTTAGTTAGTTACTTCATCAATAAGATCATTCCGTACTCTAGATTCCATTAAAGGTTTAAGTTATGGCACACTGGTCTGCCTTCCTGTTAGGGTGGGGTAAATGTCTGCATGTATTATTCAGTAGAGGTCAGCCCGAACTGCTCATAATGCAGCAAATGCAATACAAACTGCATCGTAGCTGGAATAGTAGAGCAGGAGGTCTAATAGGGTGAAGAAGATGCTGATTCATGGGCCCTGCCTCAGTACAAAGTCTACTACAGCACCATAAGAATGCTGTCTTTTGGCTACTATATTACAGACAGTGGTAAGAGTAGTTCTAGGCAATCCAATATATATACACTTATTGTATCTTTATTTTTTCTAAATTATGTAATTTGGTGCTGTTTGTAAAGTTTTTCTTGGATGGGTATTGAACTGTAATATTAAGTTGTTAGTTGTTGCCAGTATGACATGACTGGTGTTCTGTAGCTGGAGATGGTGTTGGCTGCTGTGCAGTTAATTGTGGAAGTCCATAGATGTGCGCAGGTGATCAGAGGAGTGTGTGCAGGAATGTGGAGGGGTCTGAGAAGACACAGCTGTTAGTGTAGCATGAGAGTCCAGCCACTCCAACTGGTCCTCGCTGACATCTGACACCCTGATGCATATCTGACAGCGTTTTCAGAATGACAGTGCTATATTTGTATCTCATTTTGTAGTAAAGAGTGGCGTAGAGTCTTTTTTTAAACTTCTGTACGTCACTGGTTCAGGGACTTGTATATGTATAGTTCTTGTCTTGGTTGATGTCTGTCATAAGTACACAAAACATTCACACAAAACTGTGAATAAATGTAATTGATTAACTTGCTTTAAAAGTATAAGGAAAATATTGAATTGTGTAATTTAGTTATTTGTTTTGTTTTGCTTTCATTGTGATGTAGTTATGTTGTGATGGGTCTTGCAGTGCTGTAGTAGATACAGCAGGGAATATCTTGTGTCCTGTAGATTATTGTTACGAGACCCCTAAAACTAAAATTGTGAGAAATTTGTAAAAGAAAATGTGAGGAAGCAGAGAAAACTAATACACTATTAGTTTAAATAGTATACTTTTTTGTTAGGAGTGATAAGCCAACTTCTATAAATGAAGTCTTACTTAATTAAAGGTGGCTGAACTTTGACCAGTGTAAACAAACACTAAAAAGCTTTGAGGTATTCTGCAATATTCAAATGATTGTCCACTGCAAGCAAATGCCATACTGTTATTTGCTAATGATTCAATTAATAGTTTTCAGGGTTGCGCACAAGGAGCACAAATTTATTGTGTTGGCTTTGACATCATGACAAAAACTCATTGGTGTGACTAGCACCATCCATGTCAACAATGCCTCAGTGTGAATAGTCCATTTTCTGCAGCCTTACATGACCTTTAGATTACAATGACCTGGTTGCAGCACATTTCTCTTTGTGGACCTCTGCACTAAACTAAGTAGGGGTGAGTGCCAGGGTGGGAGGCCACACTCACGTGATCCAGTCATATGGTGGGGTAGACCTGAAAAGTGCTGTGGCCCCATGATGGGATTGTATGGCGTAAGTGATTGGCATGCACATGAAGTCATTAAAGAGGATCCTGCTTGTGTTGCACTGAACAAAGCTCCCTTTTCTTTGGTTGGCCATTACATGAAGCAGGCTATGGCCTCAAAGGCTTGCTTGACTTCCCCCCTCGCTTTGCATTTCCCCTCATTAACTCCCAGTGCTCACAAGGGCCCGAGTAAGATGGAGGGAGGTGGAGTTGTGTTTGTTTTCTGGAAGAGTCCATCAAAAGAACATTCTGTCAAATTTGTTATGGGTGTAGCCTGCTCAAAGAGAAAGGTTAGATGCCTTACGTTTTGTGGAACAGTAACAGTAACAGTCTGGGGTGTAGTTGTCTGTTTGGATTGTATTCTCTTTTTTTCTCCCTCCCGAGGCCTATCCAGTCAATTTGTTTTTAGTTTGGCACAGGGATTTATGTGTTTTGTACAGTAGTCTGCCTTATGTCAAAAGATGATGAAAAAGAGGAGGAAAAGTGCAGATAGCTGGAGTATTACTTATAATAACAGACTGGAACTGTGCGATAAGATAAACCATTGAGACCCAACTGGGCTAGTCCTTCAAAGGTTTGGCCAACTTAGTGACGCTATTCAAAGTGTACCCACATTGGCCTCGATGTGTAGTATTTTCAATCAGACCCACCGTTTGTCTGTAAAACCATTAGACTCTTTGGTTGCTCTGTGTTCACCTCAGCCTGAGCTGTTGTCTGTCGCCCTTATCATCTTCAGTCTGACTGTTTAGGCAAGCTGCCTAGCCTGGGCAGCCTTCACACCCTTCTTATAAAAACAGTGAATCACAGCCCATATTTCAGCCAACTACCGCACCTGCCAAAACCTTAAGTGATGAGACAAATTCAGTGTTGAGCACACACAAGGGAAGGATTATGTCATGTTCTTCTGTCTATATTGTTTAGTTTGCCTTTGTTCATCTAATTGGGACAGTCCGGTCTCTTCATGTCTGTATGAATGAGATTTTTTGGAATCATCACAATTTAGGATTTGGCTGCAAAAGCACTTTCTATTGCTCTGTTCAATGGCTCAAAAAGAGAGTGATTCCTGTAAAAGTAGGCTCTGGGGCTGGGGCTTAGTGTACGCTAAATTCAGGAAGACATTGTTCTTCAAAATAGATTTAATGTATAGTGTCCTGTTCTTTCTAAACGAATCTATTTTGCATGATTTATCATGCTATCTTTAAGCTGCGTAAACCTTAAAGGGACAAAAATAAATACTTACCCCTTGTCAGACAAGATGATTGTACATCAAATAGTGAGTTATGGAGGTAAATGTAGCCTAGTTTAGCAACAATTTGAGACACAAGTTTCAGACAAGCTGTAACGTTTTTTTATATAAGCTTTAGGGATCTAGGACAGAGGGCTCTAAAAATGGCATCATGAAGGAGACCTGGGCTACTGTGGCCCCCTTAGCCGATGCCAGTGTTGTTTTTAGAAATTACCTGAGCAGTATTGTTCAGGATAATAAGTCCTGTTGGTTAAAATGAGCAATTCAATGTGTTTGACTAGACCCTGTTCTTCTAAATGATTAAATTAAATTAAATTGATCTTGGTTAAATTGTGTTTTATATCTTAACAAATGCGTGGCTCTACTGGCTGTAGGAGTGAGCAAAAGCACTGCCACTTTCTCAGAATTGCCCATAGCTTGTATTGCCCAACGTATCCATTCACTTCTTTTGAGCAGGCTACCAGTGTTGCTTTATTATCAGCACTGCTGCCCTCCCTGTCTCTCCTGCTGCTGCGGCTCCGACTGCACCACTCAGCTCAGATTTCAAAGTCTGCCCGTCTGCTGCAGACTGACTGCTATCGGCCCCCATCCTCATCAGTAGAGCTTTGGAGAGCCCTCTAAACAGTGCCCTGTACTTATAGGTCATGTATTTGCTTAATGTGTTAAGCAGATGTGCTTAACATGGTGGATAACGTTCAGCTCCTGATTTGTTTGGCTATGTCGAATGTTTAAAAGTATTTCTGTACATTGATTCATATTGATTTGGTTATTGTTTTTTTGCCTTGAAATTTCTTTCTTCTATATGATTGCAGATTTTTAATTCCTTTGCGTAGTTGACATAAACAGTTTTTTTCTACATTCAAATTAAATTTTGAAGTTCGAATCACATTTCTAATGGTTAATCCTGTCACATTACCTTGTCACTGTTACATAAGGAAATTCCTTCAATTCCCGGCTCGATGGCTTTCCTTGATGTGTTTAAACTACAATTAGATTTTCTATTGATTAAGACAAAAATGCATATGAGGTCTGGTCTTTGTAGTGGATTTACAACCCTGGCAGTGTTGGCACTGTGTATGGAGCTGGATTAAACCCAGAGAAAGATATTAAGTCACAAACTTTGAAATTTTGTCTAGGGTCACAGAATCTTCCCAGTCAGCCCCTGAAGTCTCATGTGTTTGTGGTGATATCTCAATTTTAGACACATACTTTAGTTCGATGCGTTTTTATTTTGTCTAATTTACAAATAGTTATAGACCAATAGCTGTACCCGCAATTCAATTGGTGGAGTACTTTTAGTCTGCAATCTTATAAAAATAATGTGTTACTGCAATGCTGGACAAAATAAGCATCCTATGCGTACCTAGATCAACTTCATGTGGTGTAATCGACCATAATGATGAATGGTTGGTTGCCAACTTTCCAAGGATGAGCAATATATATGTGCACAACACTGGACAGATGTGTCCTCCCTAAACTAACAGGTTATGTCTTTGGCTGGGCTGCTCTCTAAACAGCTACAATGGCTATAAGTGCTGATTTGCCCTCTGTATCCCCCTTTGGCTTAATGCTGCAAGAGCGTATGCACGTGTGTGTGTGTTCTCTTTGTCTCTATACCAGCTGGTGTGTCTGGAAGACGCTGCCTTTTCTACAGATAGGTCTGGCCCTCAGGCAGTAGCCTGCTTTTTGAGGCTTTTTAGCCTCGCAGTTTACTAGTCTGAGGAGGAAATGAGTTGTGCATAATCTAGGTCAGTGATACCTTCGAGCCTCCATGCGTCTTCCTCTACTCTTTATTCACCTCTCCCAAAATATGACTTTCTCCTGACTGTACATGGGGTATGGATTCAACAACTTTATTATCTTCTGATGGGGCACTTGTTCAAGCCCTCCTTGTGTCGTTTAAGACCAAAGGTTATCCCTCTGAGCAGTCAAAGGAAAAGTAAAGGACTCACACTAGAGTGGTGACAAAGAGGAGACAGAGATGAAAGTTAGAAATCATCAAAAGTTGTCTTCGTTTGACACAAGAACTTGTCAGAGGAGTGGGTTTTTGTGGGAAGAGTGGGTTTGTCAAAGGAGTCTGTGGAGAGCGGGTTGTCAGAGTGGGTCTGGTATGTGTTCCTGACAGGTGTCTGCGCACCAGCCGACACGGCAGCTCCTTCCCTGCCGGAGCGTGGGAATGAGAATAGCTGTCTAGGATAAAACAGACTTTACAATTGACCCCGTTGACACTCTGTTCATCTCTGGTCTTCCTCCTTTCTACTTAGCTAAAAAACATGGACGTCTCACCGTTGCTTACGCCCTCGGACGTCCCACAGACGCATTCCCTCTTCCATTGCAAAGTGCTGTTTTTTTTTCAAGGTCTTCTGCCACAGTTTGCATATTTTAAATTCGAGAGATAGAACACTTGTTGCCTTTGATACAACCTATTGTATTTCTCTGTCCTGCTTAACAATGCGTTGATGGTGTTGTTATGGAGGAGCCCCCTGAGTCACACTTCCTGTTTCGCCCGTGCAAGGGTCATTGTGCAGGGAGTGGACAGGAAGTGGACCTCGCTGTGGCGACCGTGGAGGAGTGGCTTTGTGTATATTCCTTCTCCACCCCTCTTTTTCCCTGTTAATCCTCATTAGTGTGTATTAATAGTAGTTCCTCACAGGAGCCTGCTTCTGAGTTTACCCAGCCTTTGGAACTGTTTCCAAATGTCTGCATGTTCTAGATGTCCTGGCCTGACCTAAGGTAAATTGTAATTAGGGAGACTAGCTTTTGCTTGTATAGAATCAAGGACTTGAACAGGAGTCCTGATCTCTGGTACCACCTCACAAATGCACTCATTTATAACCTTTATCAGCTGCTTCAAGTGTGATGCGTTCCCACTAGAATTGGCTAGCTTGTAGGAAATAATTTTAGGTGATTACAATAGCAGGCTTTGACAATATGGTTAGATGGCAGCCCTGTTTCTTCCACCTTTACCTTTTTATAGTTACTATTTTACCATTTTAAAGGGTGCGTAACAAATATTGCCGGACCTTCTGTTCCAATTTCTCCTCAATTGAGAAAATAATACTTGAGTAGTAATGAAATCAACTTTGTGGACAGTTAAGTGTTTATTTGTGGTTACCGATTTTTAATGGTTATGACAAAACAATCTTACAGCCACAGCTAAGCAGAACTGATCAACTTAATTGTTTCTTGTGTTTCTTTGTTGTTTATCTGTTGAAGAGCTTGGTGCTGCATCCTAACCTCCATTCCATCGGTCTCAATAACCTCCATAAGCGATCACAACATTTGTCCCTTCAACTTAAAGTCTAATTTTTCAATGACCCATAGTTATTGCTTCTGGTACTCTAAAGAAGTTGTGAATGCACATTCGTTGCCAGGGATCATCTGCTAAGGTCATCTGTCAGCATTTAGCGTAAGATCTGGTAAATTCTTATTATATCAGGAATGTGAGACTTAGAACTGTTAGCACCCCTCTCGGGTTTCATTCAGAATACTCGGACATGGTAATCTCCACACTGTGTACTGACTGTCAGTAGGCCTTTGCGTTTTTAATCAAGACTGTGACGCTAGTTTGGACTGGTGCCAGTCTTGAATAGGATGCACCCCAAGAAGCATGCTGGCTAGGACTGTAGATATCTATAGCACTCCGTTTCCTTTCTAAAATGAATTAGCAATAGCAGCTATGTTTACGCTGGTTCAGGAGGGGGTGATATGTTCCATCCTCTCACTGACCCAGAGGAACTGACTAGGGAGACGGTTTGCCTAAACACATTCCAACTTTATAATTGATGTTTTGGTGCTTTTTGTCTGATAGTACAGTAAGCCATTTGTTATCAGTAAATAATTCTGTAATTCCATTTTGGCATAGTCCAAAAGCTTTATGCAATTGTTTCAAAACTACATATTTTGTTGTTGTTGTTTTGCGGTTCATGTCCTAGGATTAAGTGTCAGACAGGCTTATTTTCCCTCTGGTCACAAGATGTTGTAAATACAATTATTCTGGCAAATCATTGGTCTGTTTGATCCCAGAATGAATTCCTTGAAGTTCTGTTGAATGAGGATGTTAGATCAAATACATTGTAGTGTGTGATCAATCCTTTTAATCTCACTTTGGCCCAGATCTGAAGGGAAGCCTGCAGCCATGAAGCGGTGAATCATGTTAAATGTTGTAATGTTAAATGTTGGCATTGGTTGGTTTGATTAGTTTTGAAGCCAAAAGGCATATATTGCCAAAGGATGTTGGATTTACTAATTAGTTTTTTTTTAAGAATTACAGGGAAACCTGTAAAACGAGCTTTTAAGAAAATGTGTGTTCTTTTTGTTATTTTTCTTTTGATCACTGAGAATACAGCATACCTGAGACCAATAGTAATAATTATAATAATATCTAATGACGATTAGGTAAAATAATAATAATAATAATGACAATATCAACCAAAATATTTGAAACAAATATCAGTGGAACTAAGGTATGGTCAGTCTTTTGCCACTGGGGATGTGTCGTTCCAAGCTCTTTCACCGTTATGTCTCCAACCAAGCTGACTGCTACAGTGTTCTTTATTCACTCCAAACATAGCAACCCAAACCCAAGGGAGACGTCGTGACAGTGTAGGAAACAGCCGTTTATCATACGGCAGGATAGCATGTCATCAATAACACAGGAGAAGAATTGAACGAAGAGAGTTCTGATTGAAAAGAAAAAGAGCGTGAGGATGGTTCCTGAGCAGAGTGGTGGAGATGGATGATGACATCGTTCCAGGACTGAGGGCTGTGATTTACTCTGGGAAGGAAGGATTTGCATCCCCACACCTACACTGCTTTTAGTTTGGGGATCTTGCTCTTCTTATTTATTTTTGTCCTTCCCCTTTGCATGTGACTTTGTTTTTGTACCTCTTTCTTTGTCTGGTTCTCCTATTGTTAGCATTTTGATGTTGGCGTTTTGTTGATACTTGTTTCCGTAATGATTTTAAGCAGCACAGCAGTTGGTCGCATGGAGACAGACAAGTTGGGGGAGTTTGGTCATGAAGAACTGGTTGCATGGCTGATCTGACATTCAAAGCCCACAGCTTTCTGCACAGTGCTATAAACCTTTTCCCAAAAGTACGTTTCCAAACAGATAATGCAGGCAATTGTAGGGAATCGTGTTGTTATATCTCATGTCAGTTAATGCTTTTTAAAAGAATTTGTGCCGCACATCGATGCATGAATGAATAAATGGTTAGGGTAGCTGGGCCCCTCTTTAAAGTTTGACTGCTGATTCTCTGCTGGATAGTAGCTTTTAGCACTGCCCCTGACCAGATAACATTTCTGACTTGTTGACCCTGTGATTTTAGTGGCATTGTGTAACTATGTTGCAACTTCGTCACCGATACGGTACGTAATTGTAGCAATGCCGCAGCACAATGTCATGTCCTCCTTTGAGCTTCAGTTCTCCTTCTCCTTCTTGTTCCAGGGGAAATACTCATTTTTCTTTGCTTATCATTTTCAACCAGACCGCCCCACCTTGTCTCTCACACACACAAACAGTACTCTAGGTTGTTTGCCATTTAAGCCTCAAACCACCAGCTACCAATACCAGATTTTCTCTGGCTATTTTATACTGTTGACTTTATGGTTGACTGTACTGTATAGATGGGTGTTTTATTATATGTTTTATAACCAAAGTGTAAGTTATCTGTGCCTTGGATAGTACTGTGCTTCCATTGCTGGTTGGGCCCTATTTAGTGGAAATGAGCTGCACTACTGTCGTGGGAAACAAAGAGTTAAAAACATTAGATGGAGTGTCAAACTTTTTGCTCTACGAAGCCCTTATACAATTCCAAACAGGGCTTCTAATGGTGCTTAGTATAGGCTGGCGGCTCCGTCTTTCACACAGGCTATAGAAACACACTCTCCCCCTCACGCAGACACTCACTCACAAAGAGGCCATAAGTGCAAACAGGTGTGCAAAGTTTCGCTAGCATGCTAGCTCATGTGCTCACAGTGGTTGGGTTGCATGGCAAAAATGGAGCGGAACCCCACATACTTCATGTTTGCTCAACAAAGATTCAGCCTGCTTCAAGTGCAGAGAATGATCAAGCCTGTCTGCTGTGCGATGTCTTTGGGCTTCCCTGTAAATGGCTAGTGTTTGCCATTGATGACACGCATCCTCTCGAAGGATGACCTCACAAGCTAGAAAGGTGACCATACTTGATCCTTCGCAATCTCTTCTGCTAGACAACAAGAGACATACCAATTGACTTCCCATGTGACCTTTTATTGCCTGTTGGAATTCTTTAAAACGAGTCAGTGTAGCCCTCATCTTTTTGTTCAAACGAGTCACAATACAAAGCATGGTTTGAACACCTCCACATTTGGGATACTGGTAAAGGGAAAATTATCAGTCTGAATGAATAGCTGCAGCCCACCCTCTAGCACACTCCGAATAAAAGACTATGTGTACCTATTCAAAGATTAAGAATCATCTCACCCTAGTGTAATTCCTAACTTGACCATGTTGTAGCAGTAATGATATCTGCCTTGGGATCAGTGGTTAAGTCCAGCTATGGGTCTCGGAAGAGGAATGTTATGTCCTGAACTGGCCTATAGGACCTTGATTCCGAATCCTAGCCTTGTCTTCTCAGGTGCTGTAACCTGATATGGTCCTGGAGCTGTGGTCGGTAAGAATGGGGACAAGGAGAGGGCAGTGGGAGTTTTCTCTGGAGTACAGTGTATGGTTGTTCGTCCTCCTGGGCACAAACCTTGGTCTTATCTCCTTGTCTTTTCTACTTGTGAATAAGCACACACATTCACACATAAAAAGACTTGTACACACTCGCACATTAAAAGACATGCACACACTCACATAAAAAAATACACACACACACACACACACACACACACACACACACACACACACAGGCATGCACGCATGAAAAATACCCAGACCTGTGCACAGTCCTTTAGGCAGTATGACATCAGTCCTCAAACATTCTTTCCTCTCTCTCTTTTCTCTGCCCCTTATCTTAAATCTTTTTCTTCTCTTTCGATTTGTTTTCAAGGCCGCATTGAGCAGCACTTTTTCTGTCTGTTTAGGTTAGCAGCTAAATTCTGTCCTTGCCGTGAACAGTGGTTGTTCATTTGGCAGTTTGTGTGTCTGCTTTTTACATTCAAAGATTAGGGGACCAGACTTCTTTGCCCAACATGAGTCAGTAGAATAGTTGCCATCGTGGAGAGCTACGAATCTTCCCTTGTCTGAAATATGGTAATTCTGTAGGCATCTATCAGGTGGGTGTGGAGCCGAAGCAGCCGTCCAGCTAGGGGGGAGATATCAATTGATTTTCCATAGGGCGGGAGGGAGTATACAGTGATTCCCTGGAGTATACCATTAGTTGATTATCCTGATGTGCTAAAGCCATGGCCAACAAGGCCCTGCTGCCACCCAGCACAGCCTTAAATCTCCCCTAGCCTTTAAGCAGTGCACTGACCATCTGCTACTGGCGTCAGCCTAGCTCAATCTCCACACACACACACACAGACACACACACACACACACACACACACACACACACACAGTGGGCCTGCATATCCAGCTACATCACAGTGTATTGCTAAAACCTCCAGTGTGTTATTGTATCCACCCTTATGCAATCTGCTCAAGGCTCTCCATGTGTGTTGAGGCGTGGAGGTGCCAGCATGTTGGATTTGGCCAGCCGACTGGTAGCGTAGGCACACTGCTGACTGTTCATTTGTGATGGTTGTTTATCTTGAACGTACAGGAGCTGCCACACAGTGCTAATGCCTGTGTGAAGCATGCCTGAGTGAAACCCTAACCTAGGATGGGGACTGTGGATAAGGGCCGACAGGAAATCAAGGAGTAAGAGTGGGGCTTTGTAGCAGGACCCAGCTGGAGTCCCCCCCAGTCCATGAACAACCGAGGCTACGTGATGCCCTGTTCCATTTCCTGTTTTCATTTTCTCTGTTCTCCCATGCCGTTTTTATAGGCCAGAGTCAGTTTGACATGTCCACGATGTTGAGTTGCATTCTGGTTGGTTAATTGGTGGTTGGTTCATTGGTTCATTAAAAAGTAGGCTTGATGATTTAACATTTTCCAACAATCTTTTTGACCATGCTGTGTCACTTAAACCAGAAAAGCAAATCCAAGTAGCACAGTTCTCTAACATGTTCCCCTCACCAATCATTAACTAACTATGATTGATCAAGCCCATATCGTAACTGTATTTTAGATCTGATAGTCAGGACCTCCTTTTGTGTATTTATGTTGCATGTTCTTTTTCCATTTTGCTATGTAGTCTATTGCAATTCAACTATAAAGTCTGTCTGCCACGGTCCGACTCTGGAGAACCCTTGTGGACAGAGGGGTTTTGTTAACAGCTCAGTCCTAAGGCTCCTCTCTCTGTGGCCAACACTAACCCCATGATGGCCCTCCACTGTGTATTAAAGAGGGACCTTCTGAATGGTCTGATTGTGTGTTCAGTAAAGACGATGACAGCTGCTAGTCTTGGCATTGGGGTGAGCGGTGTTTGTGTCCGTGTGTGTCTGTGCGTGCGTGTGTGCACATGGACATGGTAATCCTGATTTATCCTTTCTTCTCATGATTGTGTGCGTTTGTTTCCAACAAAATAATTGTCACAGATTACATAATAACAGATGGACATTGAATTACTGTTGATTTGAAAGGGCCGGTGTGAAATGTTTCATCATGGACAGACTCTTGCGTTTCCACTGCTTGGTTTTTCTCGTTTGAGCCATCTTAAGGCCTGTCATTTAATCTGACAGTACAGTATACAGTAGACAGGCTAACATATGATCAGCTATAAGCATCATGCTTTAGCCCATGAGATGAGATGAGATGAGATGGCTGGTCCTGGAAACAATGCCTTCTAGATTTTCTATGTCTGGAACGATTTCTGCTTTTCATATACCTCCTTTTGTCTCTGTCCTAAAGTGGCGGGGATGTCTTGACGGCGTGTTTGAACCAGCCAAGTGAAGGACGTGCCAGTGCCAGGTGCTGCTCATGGGAACCCCTGCTCCGCCATGAGTGTTCGTGATGGAGGCGGTGGCATCGGAGGTGTGGGCACCCTGGGTCGGCGGCAACGCTTCGAGGACTCGGACCACACGGTGCGCATCTACCCCGGCGCGCTGGCTGAGGGCACCATCTACTGCCCCGTCAGCGCCCGCAAGAGCACCACCGCCGCAGAGGCCATTGAGCGGGTCATCGAGCGCCTCCGCCTGGACCGCGCCAAATGCTACGTGCTGGCGGAGGTGAAGGAGTTTGGCGGAGAGGAATGGATCCTTAACCCCAGCGATTGCCCCGTCCAGCGGATGATGCTGTGGCCTCGCGTGGCCCTGGAGCAGCGCTCCTTCTCCGGCGGCGAGGATTACCGCTTCCTGCTGCGGCTGAAGAACCTGGACGGGTCCATCCACTACGGCGGCAGCCTCCAGAGCTGGCTGCGGGTGACGGAGGAACGGCGGGGCATGGTGGAGCGAGGCCTCCTCCCTCAGCCCGAGGCGCAGGGCGACCACGCCGACCTGTGCCGCCTGCCGGAGCTCAACGAGCGCTCGCTGCTGGACAACCTGCGCTCCCGCTTCCGGCAGGAAAAGATCTACACCTACGTGGGGAGCATCCTCATCGTCATCAACCCCTTCCAGTTCCTGCCCATCTATAACCCCAAATACGTTAAGATGTACGATAACCACACGCTGGGAGACCTAGAACCGCACATTTATGCTGTGGCGGATGTGGCTTACCACGCCATGCTGCAGAAACGGAAGAACCAGTGTATCGTGATATCGGGCGAGAGCGGTTCTGGGAAGACCCAGAGCACTAACTTCCTGATTCATCACCTGACCGCCCTCAGCCAGAAGGGATTTGCTAGCGGAGTGGAGCAAATCATCCTGGGGGCGGGGCCTGTCTTAGAGGTAAAACCACCAGCATGATGTCATAAGTCAATAATCTAGTAGTAGTAAACTGTTATTGTTGTTAATAAACTGCATGTGAATGTAACACCTTTCAAAGCGCTATTCACTGTTGACCTTCATTCGTTAATATTAATCAAGAGTTAATAGCTTCTGCCCCCTTTACGCCACAGTACCAAGTGTTACAATAAAATGCATGCATCTATCTTTAAAGATAAGATGATAAGAGAAGATCTTACGCAGATAAGACAGTGTAGTCCACTAGGCATGTTGGGTTAGCTGGTGTGAGCTGTGGGGATAGTGTGTTGGCCTGTAATATTAGTTACGCAACAGCGCTTGGCCATAGCTGTCCGTCTGCTTGGCTTACGCCTGTGCTGCTCCATGCAGAGGTTTATTGCCGCCTCAATCCAGCTAGACAGGGATTACATTTTACACAGAGGAGCTTTTTTCCCTGCACACGGCAGGCCAGGAATGGTCACCCACATACTTCTAGAATCTTTTTATTTTGTATGTTGTCCACGCGGGCTACATTCCTCGTTACATCCTACTGGACGGAGTGGAAACCATAACATTCCAGTAAATATAGACAGTCAGGAAAGACTGAGGGACTGGATTGACAGAGAGATGTACACTGGAGAAGGAGGTTTCGCCTTATGCACATACCTACACATTTTTTTGTGTGATGTCTTTGATACGATGGCGCTCCCAGTCCTTGAAATCATGGCAGTCTGACGTAATATTGTTTTATGAGGACTGTATTGTTCACAGTCACCTGACCAGAGTCTGTTTATTTAGCGTGAGTTTCATTGAACATTGAACTCCTGAAAGCAATGCAAACATTCGTTCTGGAATTCACTAAAGCAAGAAACTCATACATAAAGTAGAAACAAATATTGAGTCTAGATTAGGGATTAATAGAAACATATTGTTATTAGGAGTGGGGAATAACAATGTCGACATTTTTGCCCCATTGTCCCACGTGAGCTATTGTGATTTTAGTTATTACTAGAGGATCGAATCTCTACAGGACATATGTGTGTTCCAGTAACAAGCAATATAAAGAACATCCTCGATTGTAAGAGCATCCTCTGGTGCTCTATCCATACATGGCTCCAGCCTCATAGCCAAATTAAAGAGTAACAAAACGTGACAACAATCTTTCCAACAAGTAACTTAACCCTGTGATTGGCTAATCACCCGGGAGGGCTATCCGGAGACAACCTTTTAAGCTAATGTGTAAACCCAGTTGGTTAATATTCAATGCACCTCACTCAAATAGCACTCAATTGTGCCAGAGTAGCAGCCTTTAATTGTTTGCACGTTTAGATAGTGTATCTGTATGTTAGTGATTAGTAGAGTAGTGAGGTGTTACTGCTGCGAGAGCAAACTGGGGAATTTTACTTTTAATTGAAAGGCAGGAAAGATGTGTAGCCCACTGTAGTTGCATTTAAAAATGTGAAATCTGTTTTGCGCAAACCTTTGTCAGTGCTGAATATTTACTGAATTATTGTTTAGTGTCTGTGTTTTTAAAGCTCAAAGCTTCATGAGAAACCTGAGAATGTGGTTTACCTTAAACGGATACTAAAAACCAGAAAGTACCCCGATGACACAATGGGGTGTAATTTTTTTTAACTCATTTTACATTCTGCTGTTCGATTGTAAAATGCTAAAAGACGATGCAAGGTTTAAAATACAACTTTGGCATCTGATGGAATAACCTATTAAAAAAACGAAAATGGGTGAACTATCGCTTTAACAAATATTTGCATTCAGCTTCTTTCTCCTGTTTCCTGGGTGGCCGATTGTCACAGTCCACTTGAGATGGCAGTGATCCCAATCCTGTGGTTTGCAGTCGCCGACCTGTTGACAACACCTAGTCTTACTAAACCACTTTGACTTGGATCACTAAATGTATGGAATGTCCCCTCTTCCGTTTAAAAAGAATAGGAGGTAGTTTGCAACACGAAGTATCAGAATAGTTGCCAGAATCGCTTCTAGCCCTTATAGGTTAAACTATATATTGTGGATGATTTTGATCTACAGGATCTATCTTGTGCTTTCTTTCTTTCAAAGAGAACCACAGGCATAATGAAGTCTCCCTGGCTTTTAGCTCTTTTTAATAGTGCTTTTAGGGCGCTTAGAATCATTGGGAGGACTCCTGCAGCTCTCTCTCTCCTTTGATCGTGCATAAACCAGGCTCCTCACGAAGAAAGGGGAGGCTAAGGGTTTTTCTCTTTGGACGAGCAGGCTGCCTGATACTTTGTTGGTTTTAATGTGACGCCTACAAACCCTGTTTCTAGATACCCTGTATGCCGTTTACCATGGAATGCCTCTCAGTGTGAGCGCTGTAGAGTAGCATAGTATAACATGGTTCCAATAGGATATTCCAACTGTTAGTGGTATGTGAGTGGCAGCCAGCACAGTTTATCATTCAGACAAGGAAAAGGGTGATTAAAGACCAGCGTTGTTTGTGTCTTTCCCCTAAGGTAGAAAACCCAGGTAGATAGGCATTTTTAGTGCCCATTAGTTGGGCAACAAACTCCCTTAGGCCATACATACACAGAAAGTATGTTACGGTCTGATGGAAGATATTTCTTACTTGAGAGACTTTATTCTGTTTGGAGTTTGGCCAAACATAGTAGTTAGTTATTTTAAGATGACAAGCCGTGAACCTTCAATGCTTAAGTGAATCAAGCTTTGGTTACTCCGTCTGGGATATAGCTTACATCTTGTCCTGACTTTCTTCACCTGCTCTTCTGTCATTGGACTTTTGATTGGACTTTTGTGACAAAACAATTAAGATGAATGTGTGCGTCTGCATGTAAAACATGACATATCTCACTTACTATCTGTCTAGCACTTATCCGTGGCAAATATTTTCTGACATTGTTCACATGCTTCTATCCGATAAGGCTGAGGTTTACATTCCGGCTGTATTTCTTCAACTACATCCTTGAAGCTTAACTTAGATCTGTTGAACTTGTTTTTTTGGACCCTTCTTGGTAACCGTATTTTTTCCCTCAGCTTGTTTTGTATGTTAACTTTGTATGTTTTATCAACTAATGTGAAGGGCTTAAAGGTAGTCTTACCTCAGTGTGATATGCTGCATAAAGTTTGTATTTCTTTGGTTGTGATATGCCCCTTCAGTCTTGCTCATTTACTATCATAGCCTTGTTCCGGAAACAGTGCATCATCTCCCTTAAAAGATACCCAGCATTTGAAAAGCCCTACCAAGTCTGCTTTATGCTCCTTTTTTTCTCTTTGACATGACGCGCACACAGACCGAAAGCTATCTTGAAAGATTGATAGCAGAGAGATACAGGCTGGCATAGAGACTCCAGGTAATGGGGCGGCCACTTTTTGTGTTCTAGCATTGGCCAGCAGACAGACCCTACTTTAGCGCGTAACTAGCACTCATCGTCCCACTCCAGGTGGCAGCCTGATATGAAGATCTTTGGTTTGCAGGTGTTACGATTACACTTATGATGAATGAAGTGCCCTGGGATGGCCTGTTTGAAAGCAGCCGAGCCACTTTGATTTCCCGGCAATATTTAAACCTTCGTCGACAGCTCAAAACACAGATGATCAGGTGATTTGAGTGATATAAATGCGGACTATGACTGATGTAGACTAGACTGTAGATCATCTAGTCCAGTACTCGGCCAACACTGCTCCATGAGGTGCGGAATGCTGACCAACTCCTGCTGTTTCTCCTCAAGCCCTGCCGTAACCTTATCTCTGCGATCTGGTGCCAAGAAGTTTTTCTCAGACTTTTCAGAGACACTGGATACAGGAAGACCTGTGGCATGCTGCTGGAGGTGGGAGACTAGAGGACAGCCGGGTACAGAACTCCTTGTTCCTGAGTTTAGTTAACCTGTATCGGATGAAGCAGCAACAAAAATACCAGTTGGACACAAATGTTGCTAAAAAAAATTATTTGCTGGGAAAAAGTAGGAGTTGACAGGTTTCAGAGCAAACATATTATTGGATGCTAGAAACCGGCCATATTTCAATTCAAGTCCTCAAATTGTGTGTGGAGTTGGTTGTCTGTTGTTCAGTACTATTTAGGTTGTAGCGTGAGAGGGCACCTGTATCTGTGTACCCCACCAAGCATTTTATAGAAGCGATGGAACATGCAAGTACTCATTTGCCTCATAGTACATATTGCACTTACAATGTGAAGTCAGCACCTGCGATCAGAATTCACCAGCTGCTGTAGCCCTGGCCCCACCTGATTCTGAGCCAGTTGGTCACAGAGAATTAGAATTGGAAAGCATAGAGATGATGATCTGTCAACTCCATCTGATCACTGAGCATGGAGTGAGCTTAACCTTAACAAAAGTCAGCTGTATTGTTTCAGATTGCTACTCGATTGAAACATGCTTGATTTGACTTTGTTTGGTAGTAAAATAGTTTTGTCATTTGTATTTTCTATTACATTGCACTCAATCTCTGTTAACACAATGGGGAATCGAGTAGTTTGTGTCCATCAGAAAGCGGACTTTCTTTGCTGTGACACACACACACACACACACACACACACACACACACACACACACACACACACACACACACACACATACAGCCTTCTCTGCACTGTAACCTTGACCCAGTCCATCCGTGGCTGGCTTGATGTTGCAGTCCCCCTAATACTTCCTTTTGCAACTCTCTCCTGTCCTGCTCGTGTGAGGAGCGGATGTAGTGGGTTGTTTTTAAAGCCCTTTGTGGATGCTAAGTCATGCTCTCTCTTCCCTTCTACATCCCTTCCGTGGCAGGAGTGGGGAAGAAGGAAACCTTGTAGGGCTGCCAAAGGATTCTGTTTGTGTTCTTAAGAAAGCATGGTCTCTTCCTTTTTTACTATATAGTTTATGCTAATCTAGAAAGAAAGAAAGAAAGACACTATCATAGTAAGCTCTTCAGCTGTGAATAAATGTTTGCAGGTTTTGGGTCTGGCAGACTTTAGATCGCTCTCAGCACTAACCTAGTCTATGGTCACAATACCAACATAAAACCATGCCCAAGGTTTGTGAAAAGGCACGCTGTACAGGCCAAATGATGACCACCCAAAACCTCCTATTATGTTACATCATCTGAACTCTTAAGCTGCCTTCACTTCACAGATTTTCCATCCCTGTGATTTGGGAATCAATAAGCCCATGTTACATAAATGGAGAAAGCACACCCTCAGGTCCACTTAAGTTACATAAATCCATGGAGGTGACCTGTGCGCTGGGAGGTTCACATCTGCTCCTGTGGTTCGTAGTGGGTCCGCCCGCTCGCTCAGCCTCGGGCTCCCCCTCCGCGTGACGCTCTGGAAGAGGGTGCACGCTGTTCCAGTCCCCGCACCAAAATCACATACATCTGGAAAAGAGCAGGATTGTACGGAGGGAATTTCTGATCCCTCCTTCACATCGCTTGTTGAAATAAAGTCACAGAACATGTTCTTTTCACTGTACTCAGTGCTTGTATATGACTGTTTTGAGGGGAATGTACCAGTCTCCTTAAGTTTGTTTTTGGTAGATTTATTTTTCTGGCTTTTATGTTGTTCAAAGGCAGAAAATGCCAGCACAATATTTTTAAGTTGAAGTAGCATAATGCAGTATATTTAACACACAAAGGATAGAAGTAATGTCCATTTCTTTCATAGAGTTATGGTTATCCCTAAGGTCATTGGCTGTTTTGTCGAAGCTAATTAATTGGGTAATTGAGTAATTTGTTCCTCTTTCATGCTTATGTTTTGCCAACTTAAGTGTGCACCGCCAGCCCAACTCTGTAAGGAAATCAGTGTCACCATCTTGTCAAGAACAATAACTAGTTTTTCCTCTTGGATTGTTGCATGTCATATAGTAAATTACTTATTAACTACTAACAATGGCCCTACATTTATGGTTCACACCCCAATGTAAATTGCTCAACAGTTGCTTTTAACCACAATCCACTGCATCTTAAAAAAAATTCATACAGAAGCGGTTGCTTCTATTCAGTCACCAGGATAACACATTGATTTTCTAATTTACTAATTAGCAAAACACTATTGATGTTGGTTAAAATCAAAGCATATAACAGTCAAGCCTTTTAATTAAACTAATTGGTCACTTTTACAGCCAAACACCAATAATTACGCATGGAACAATTTGAAAAGTTGTTCATTTCTTACCTACATATATAGGGATGAATTTAGTTTGAATACACCTGGAGAAAGCGTATCCATGGTGGGTAGAAATGCTACTAAGTATCTTGGTGTGATTGGATGGTGTCCCACTGTTAAGTTTCTCTGGGATTTAACTGATTGGATTGACCTTGTTTCTGCATTCTACAGGTTGGTTAGCTTCAGTTTTTAGCTTTAATGTGCTAAGTCACTCCCCTACAGGTCCAGGGCCTCAACTGAGCCTAGCATTGGCCACCATGGGTAATACTTGACATGTGGCCTACATTTCAACATGTTGTCGAGGATACCACCTGTTCTGGCTTTACCTTCGTATTCCCGGTTTAAAGGAAGGAGCCCTGGAAGGGCGCCCTGACTGTTATGATGTAATGACAGGGCATGGAAAGTAGGAAGTCACAACCCTCGGCCTGTTCAACAGACTATATGCACGTGCACACACACACACAGACACACATTACAGATACTATATAATTTGTAACCTGTGGTTTTACCTTAGTTGTTGGGTCAGCTTGGCGAAATAACAACAATTGCTTCAGCAAAGCTCTGTGGTACTCTTTACTGACCGCTACACAGAAGCTCCAGCAAAACCAGTGCCTGTTGGATTGACAAAGCATGTTTGCTGGGTAAATACTCCAATACTCAGATTAGGGAATGGGAAAAGCTCCAAAGTAAACACTCTGTGTGTTAAAGGAGAGGGGTCAGGGGGACTACTCATGAGGAGAAAAGGTGAAGGAAAAAAGAGGGAAGTAAATATGTCACTAAATCCAGTTCAAATAAACACTGTTTAAAAAAGAAGCAGAAACGGAATAGAACAGAAAAGGAATACGTTTTTTGATTCTACTACCAAGACTTTACAGTAAGCAGGCACGGTGGATTTGAATGAGACTAGTAGTCGCCAGCTGTATCAATTAATTTATAGTTAAGCGGACAAACAGCTGCAGGCCCCTAACACCCCTGACAATGTTCCATACACATTTTTGACTTATTAAAGGTCAAATGGTTACTTCTTGGCTGCAACTGGGTTTGGCATTAGGCCAGATGGCAGCGCAATTCAGTAAAACGAATGCTCCCCACCTAATCTCTGGCAAGATAAGATGAGCATTTACAGACCTATCATGTCATGTCGACTCTCGGAAGCTTTCATACAGTAAATGATCTCTTCCTATTCTTGAAATGAGGCGAAGATTATGAAGGATGTCTTGTAGTTGATTGTAAAAGCCTCCGTGTTTCCACACTCATGGAAACACCGTGACCATTCATCTTTCGACTGTTTAGGCTTTCACAAGACTCATTTTGCAACCCTCCAATAAATGCCGGCATCTTTTCAGTTCTTCTTTTCTGCAGTCATTTTATACTCCGTATTAGTTTTGTTAGATAGTCTGTGGGAAATCAAGGACCTGGCCATGGCCAACAGTCACTGATCCTCAAGAGCAACATGGAGTTTGCTCCGGGGCAGCTCCTGTTGCCATTAGGAGAATCTTAACCTTAGAAATACATCTTCTACAAATAGTGCCGATTACATTACGTTACTTTACATTACTGTGATCTGAAGATGCCAGTGTATTTTATTGTGTAGTAACGCCACAGCTGCATGAATTAAATGGTTAGAGATGTTGAAGTTTTGTCGGAGTCAAATTTTTCACCCTTTTTCTTTGTGAGTCATCTCTATAGAAAGAGTTGATAATCATCGGCAGTGAGTGCCGTCAGCTCCATTCACAGGACAATGTCATTGTATCAAATAGCTTTTCTAATAGAGCAACAGAACAGGTATCAACACAATAGACAGGCGGAGCATATTCCTTGTCCTTAAATGACCACTGCCTTGCGTCTAAAACACAACAAAGTGTGTGTGTGTGTGTGTGTGTGTGGGGGGGGGGGGGGTTGTTGAGTCACAACATCACATACAACATAATCATATTTTCCTCACTTAGTTGTTATCCATTCCATGGCTTTGCAACTGCACCATTATGGAGGGATCACTGATAGTGAAGGACAGTGTATTCTAGACTGGAAGCCCCTCCTTGTCTCCCCTTTTTTTCCCCTCCACTCTCCCTTTTACATTCCGTCTCTGTGAATGGCCGCCAGATAGGGGAAGCTCCTTTCAGTGCCTCATGCATTTCCTCTCCTTCCGCTCATGTCTGGACTGTGTCTTTCCTTTTCCCCTCTAATAGTGGCCAGCTTATTGTTTTTGTGGCAAGTATAGCTTACGCTGTCAGCTATTGTCAGCCCAGCCCTGCCCAGCTCAGAGCATACTGTGCCATATCATTTATGTTGCTATGTTGGAAAAATCCCGGGAACTTTATTTTAATTATTTATTTAACTCACTTTCATGCACCTATTTTATCTGTACAAATTGCTTTCACGTTTTCAAGTGCATCTCTTCTTGTGATGCAATGACTCTCTCTCTTGCTGCCGCTCACCCTCAATCATACAGACACAACACACCTGTATGTGTCAGACACATGTTGTCCACCAGTGGACATAGCTTTATTCCCTAGCCTGTCTCCACCTGAATAAATCTTTCCAATGGTTTCTTAAAGCCCTCATCTGTGTTCAGGAGACGTTCCAGAAATAAAGGATGTGCTTTCTGGTGGAGTTGTGGTTGGGCTTCCATGGGTTTTGTCACTAGAGTTGAGTCAACTCTTGTTTGCGTGTAGCCTAAAAATAATAAAACATTCATTTTCTTTCCTGCCACCAATGTAAGCATCAGGGCTCATCACCTCATTTGCCAGTTTTATAGCTCTTATTTTGATGGGGTTGCGTAAGCTGCGAGTTTTTTTAAGCAGTCTACTTCATTCAAATCTTTTTTTTATGATTATGATTGACCTTTTTTATGTCTGTGTGCTTGTTGGCTTATTGTCACTTCATGTGTTGCCGCTTGCATCGTGCCATCCTCCTTTTGAGACAGACCAAAGTGAATACTATACTAGATGATAGCAGGCCAACTCAGGAGCTTGCTGGTGTTGAGAAATCCCATATTGACTCAGCCCTTGTGAGTGAGTGGGTTTTAGTGTTTGTACTAAAAGATAGTGCTGTTTTCCTAATGGTGGAGCACATGTACTTAGCGCTTGTCAAACACATGTTATACCAGAGTCAAATTGACTTAAGCCACTGGACACCCCGATCAACATCTAGCCCTACAGGAGAGATTGGGTGCAGACCAAGTCTGGCCTTAGTTATTGGCTCATTTTGCTTTTGTGATGTAATTCATTTAGGAATGTATGATGTTTTTCTGGGCGTGTGTCTTTGTGTTTTTTCTGTACGTTTAGTGTTCCATAAAATGGTAGGCGAACATCAGGGCCTAACGGTTGTAGACGGGGCATGTAAGCCAAATATCCTGCAATATCCAGCTCAGAAATTGAGCTATGGATTCAAAGCGAGTCAGTTTCATGAACCTTGGAGTGCTCTATCAGTATTTGGACATGTACACCATCTTCCTCCCGTCCTTTGAAAAGCGGAAAGTCGCGATGCAAACCAGATGTAGGCTGCATGTTCTTATTACTTCAAGACCACAAGGACCATGAGCTAGTGCCAGTCTCCACACCCTCTTGGTTCCAGATTGGTTGTTAGGACACGGGCTTTCACCTTAAGCTTTAGCCTAGAGCACTGACGTTAGCTTTTAACCAGAGTTAACTCTGTCTGGGACTACTTCCCTGCAGACATCACCCATAACATGATATGTCATCCCTTGCTCCTACTTCTACACGCACACTCTCTCTCTCGCTCATTCTATCTCCCTTTCCCCCATTGACTCACGCTGGTTGTGTGAGTCTTAGCTTGAAATTTAATCATCATGCATAAATGTTCCCAAGAGTCCCTCTGTCCTTTCATTCCCTGCAGTACCATTTGTTTTCTGTGTTTTACCTCACTGCTCACAGGAGTGATCATAAAAAAAGAAAGTGTGTCAACTCACTCTTCAGCGTGCGTGCGCACAGACACGTGTCGTGTGGGCCACGTGTCCTGATGTGAAGCTAAACGTAATGGGGTTAAAGCCTCAATGATACAGCTAAAATCCTTCACAGCATTTGCATACTTGCCTAATGCAGTTTTTACTTAATTATATAATTATTTTGTTAATATGCCCTCCAATTTTCCCCTAGCGGCAACCATTGAAGCCTTTCAGTATCAAAAAATGAACACACAGCATACGTTTAACAGCGAGATGTGAAATCAAAGGACTAATTTTGATGTCGAGTTCTTTGTAAAAGACCTCCGGCTACTTGCGTCCACTACAAAGTCGAGCAGGACCAGAGGCACCCATTTAATGTGACCGCACCCATGTCTGCAGTGCAGCACAGAGTTGGCACTGATTCAGGCTAAGTGCTGTGCAGACTGGCGTGAGAGTAGTGCGTTTATATATGTGTGTGTGTGTGTGTGTGTGTGTGTGTGTGTATGTGTGTGTATGTGCCTGCACACACTGGAGTGGATCAATAAGATTGATACCAGCATGGCTTATCCATGATGCTAAGTGTTGGTCAGTTGGTCAATACTGTACAACCTAGAGGCAAGGTCAGGATTTGTCAGGCTATCCGTCAGTCTGCTTCAGGGGATAGCTGATTCAATGATGCTCTTTAAATCCGAAGAAGACCGACAATGTGTAAGAAGAAGAATAACTTACAAATGTCAAGCTTAATCACGCAATAAATTATGCTTTAGTTAGAATGAAAAATCTGTTTCAGGCTTTTCAATTGGAAAAAGAAAGCAGATTCCATCACGTCGTCTGGTCGGATCCAGGATGACGTCGACTGTCAACCCTAAAGCGAAACAGAAAGGTTAACGCTCTGACAGTGTCTACGTTAATGACACCCGGCACTGTAGACCTGCAAAATACTGCGGAGGTCTTGCCCAGGGCACACTGCCAAGGCTGTCCCAACACACACACACACACAAACACACACACACACACACACACACACACACATTCTGCAGTCATTCGGTGCCACGATGATTGCATGGAAAGAGATACGTTTTCAAGGTGTGAAATGTTTACATAAAGCATCTGGGGGGGGTCCCATTTGAAAAGTCCAATGACAACTCTCAACCAAAGTCCATTCTATAATATTAACGTTTGAAGCGCTCATCTTGGACTAAGGCGTAATGGATATTATAACGTCCTAACGTGTATATTGAAGCTACTGTAAAAACATCAAGGTACTTAACTTCTTATCTATGTTGACATTTCGTTTTTGTAGTGCAATGATAATCTACTTTAGTGTCTTGTGTATTGTTCTAGTAGTTTGACTTACAAGCTGGTTGTTGTTAGTGAGTGGACCTTTTTAGTTTTATTAGGCTTATTAAAGGAAGCAGTCATCAACAAAGCTTAATCTGTTTTAGAGTCTAAAGGATGGTACTAGGGATGATGGGAGTAAAGTGGAGATATTAAGCTAAATAATTATACTATTCTGTGTTGATGTTGGCTTATGAATCTGTTTTTAAGAAAATATTATCCTATATTGTTTCTTGCAAACAAAACAATTGACATCGTCAATCATAACAGGATCATCAAAGCAGTGATCTACTGTGTTGTAATAAGTGAAAATTAAAAGACATATTTGTCATTTGGTTAGACCAGTATCAAATCAATTTGAAATATAATCTATTATTAATTAACGCTCTATCAGTTAAAGCTGACCATAGAGAAGGCAAATCCATGTTATTGGGTTGGCTATTCATGTGTTTTCTCTAGAAGAAATGGAGGCGTTGTACGATGAGGAGTT